>VMDO01005768.1:7118-108061 GCA_007922755.1 Pedetes capensis | reverse complement strand
ATAACTATCCAATTTCTTCTTGTTCATAGTCCAATGAGAAATATGTGAAAATTTAAAATACATGAAAAACTCTATACCAGGCAACACTGTGGGAGTGTAAGAACCTGTTATAATTTACAAGGAATAGGATATTAAATATTTAAGCAGTTAATAAACTATTTTATATCATTTACTATACTATACTGTATCTAGTTACATAGTACTTTTAAAAACTTGTTTTACCACATAAGATCCAGTTATTGAAAAAAAAGTCAAATTCATCTGAGATTGGTTTTAAAGGATAATATACAAGATGTTAATAGTGACTTATTTCTGATTAGACTTAAGAGTTTATTTTTTCTATATATATTTGTATTTTGTAATTTCTGTTTTTATACATTTTTAAATTCAAAGAGAAAACAAAGATCCAAGAGATAAACACTAGTAGTCTTTCCCAGAAAATAAATGAGAAAGTATTTTCTGAACCACAATAAGTTTCCTGTCTGTGATGCAGACGTGTATCTGTTTAGTGAAAATGAAGGCATCATGCTAACATATTGATATTGGTCATTAATAATATGCATCTTTATGATTCATATTCCATGCTTATTAAGCAATATTTTCATTTTCAATTTGGCTTCTTATATAGATTTGTCTAAAGATAGAACAAGAACATTCATTCATCCATTTTACAAATGGTTATTAAGTATCTACCATGTTCTAGGTGTTAGGGATAGAGTAGAGACGGAGAGGAAGGAAGGGGGAAAGAGAGGGAGAGAAATGGATTCCTGCTTTCAAAGAACTTCTATTTTAATAAGAAAAAAGAGTAATATATAATCAATCTCAAGAAGTATTCAGAGGTAAAAAAGAAAATAAACCAAGGTAGGAGTCTAAGAGTGTGATGGTGTGAAAGAGAGGTTAGAAGTGTTAAAAATAGTAGATGAAGAAAGTAACCAAGATAAACTAGCTGGTAAGGAGAGATCTGAATAACAAAAGCAATGAGAATACCTGGGGGAAGTGTATTTTAAACCTAAGAAACATGTGCAAATACTGAGGCAGGAGAGTAGGAAAGGAAAGTGGTAGGAGATAAAATGATCAACAGTCAGATTCACTTAGGGTAGTAGATGCCAGGTCCAGATCCACTCATAATGGGTAGACAGAGTTCCCACATGAGGAAGAGTATCTTTAATAAAGGCATTGAAGGGAAAATCTACCAAAAAGGGAAAAAGTACCTTTTGCCTCAGAGGTAAGAGTACCTCCAAAAGGTTTCTTCATGGAAAGGGACTTGGAACCTCATCTTTTTTTTCTTAAATTTTAATTGGTCCCTATTGTAGATTCCTGGGAGATATTAATGAAAAACAAGTGATAGATGAAAATATATAATCTTCTGGCTCTGTGGGCAATGCTAATTCAGATGGGGAGTTGCCAAGCCTCAGGTTTTCTTGAATGGGAAATTCCTAAATGACTTCCAACAGCATAAACTCCTTAAACAAAAGCCCTTGTACCAACAGCTCTATAGTAAGCAAATCATTCTGGTAAAGCACCCATTTGTCATAACAATGGACTCAATGGGGTGACACATAGGTGACAGTTAATCGCCCCGAATTCCTGCATAAAGTTAAGAATAGTCAACTGTTACAGGAAATGTAGATGCTCAGGTCATCTTGGTTTATCTAAGTTCCTCTTCCACTTTGATTACCACCTGGCACTCATGTGACAATTGATCAGGTGATGTAATCCATCAATGCAACCACCTTCCTTGTCTTTTTTCTGACCTTTCATAAGATTTAGTGAATTGTAATTCTGTATAAAAAGGCTGGGCTATCTGGAAATAAATGAACAAGGTTACACTGTCTCCAAGCTGCTGTGTCTGTTACCCATCACCTACTCCTCATCTGCCTTCGGGATTCCCTAGATTTTAGGCTGCAGCTGGTCTGCGGCAATTAGGCCAAGCTAAGGAAGTTAACTTTGACTACAGAAGTAGTGGTGTGAACAATAAGAGTAGTGTGTTTTGTTTTTATAATTATTGGACTTCATTTTTCAGTACCATTTTAAGTTTGCAGAAAAACTGCTCTAAAATAACATTTCCCATATACCTGCTTTCCTACAATTTCCCCTATCATTAACACCTTGCTTTAGCACAGTACATTTGTTAAAGTTGGTTTAGCAACATCAATATTAGTATTAACTAAAGCTATCATTTATGTTAGTATTCACTCTGTGTTGTCCAGTTGTACAGGCTTTGA
The DNA here is from genome assembly GCA_007922755.1 of Pedetes capensis. Classification (NCBI taxonomy): domain Eukaryota; kingdom Metazoa; phylum Chordata; class Mammalia; order Rodentia; family Pedetidae; genus Pedetes; species Pedetes capensis. The sequence continues at coordinate 105,836 of VMDO01005768.1, read as the reverse complement.
TAAATGTGTAACATTACCTATATATTATTACAGTATCATCATAGAGAATAGTTTTGCCACCCTAAAACTCCCTTGTTCTTTACCTACTGATTGATCTTTCCCTTCCTCCTCCAGAGCTCCTTCAACCTACTGTTCTTTGAGTTTCATTTTTTTCCACAACATCATGCAGTTAGAATCATACAATTTCTATTACTGAACAATAATGTAATGTATGGATGTACTAAAGTTTATTCATCCACCTACTGAATGATATCTTAGTTACTTCCAATTTCAAGCAATAATAAATAAAGCTGCTAAAAAGATTCATGTATAGGTTTATTGCTGGAATAATAGGCATGCACCACAGGGCCCCCTCTATACCCACAACTTCCTATGCATGACACTGTCCTAGAACCATAGAATGAAGTATGACTAGAATCACATTGGGATTATCCTGTAATTTCTACTTTATGATGGTTTATGGTAAAGAAAGACAGAATGCAAGATCCAAAAAGCAGTGAGGCTCTGATATGCAGAGAGGTTAGACAATTAGGATATAAAACTAATAATGTTCATCAAGAAGAAAAGTAATTTTAGTGGGAGAAAACTTACTTTTTCACCTTTGGAGATTTCACTAATTAAAATGCTTAAGCACTAAATTCCTGAGATTGTTTGGCACATTCCTAGGTTTCCCATTTTTTTTCAAGTCTTATTTTAAAATAATATTTGACTTATGTTAAAGATGCTGTACATATGGCCTTGTTCAGATAAATTTAACAAATATTTGATTAAATGACAAAACTGTATCTGTGTGTAGTTTAATCAATTACAAAGGAACACTATCAGAATCAAATATACAATATTTCAAAACTTAACAGGAAGAGCTTGGATTTCAGCTCAGTAACAGAGCACTTGTCTAGCATGTGCAAGGTCCTGGGTTCAATCCCCCCAGTAATAATAATAAAAAAAAACAGGAAAATTAATTATTGCTAAAAGAGCATTAACTTAAACAAAAAACTGTGCATTCTGTATTTCTAGGCACAACATTGGACACTGAAGAAACAGAGACTAAAATATATTAAATGCTTATTGCCATGGAGCTTAAAATTAGTAAGAGACTATATAGGTGATTTGAGGTAGGTCAGAGAGATCTCTATTCCAAGTAGACTCTTTATTGTCTGCTTATAATCATTTCATCCCTAAGAGCCAGTATCCTGGATCTTCAAAGGCCATTCATATTTAAGGTTCTTTTTTAATTTTTTTATTTTTTGAAGTGGTGGTAGGTGGTTATTTTTGAGCTAGGGCCTTGCTATGTAACTCAGGCTACCCTCAAACTTGAGATTCTTTTGCCTTAGTCTCTTGAGTGTTGAGATTAAAGGCATGTGCCACCATGCCTGGCTAGTCAAGGTTCTTCAAAGTAACCATCCTATTCATTCATTGATCAAAGAAAAACTTACTATACACCTAACAGAGATTCAGCAGTGAACAAAGCAAGTCTCCATTCTCATGTAGCTTACAGGGACTGTGGAATCAGAAAAAGAAGAAACACAAGTGTCATGACATAATAATTGCTGTAAGTGAAAAATCAAACAAGGAAAGGAAGCTGAAAATTTGAGTACTGGGGGAATTGGGGTTGAAAAATAAACATATGCATGTTTGAGCTGAAAACAAGGCATGGAAGCCAGGAAAGGGAAGAAAAAGAAATTTGGCATTTATTAAATGTCAAACTAAGAAATATGGACCATTCTGTCCAGGTAATAAAGTACAATTAAGGTTTTTATGAGTAAACTGTAATAATCAGAATGCTGTTCTAAAAAAATTTTATTTTCTAATAGATTTGAATGGATGGACTACAGAAAGGGAGAATTAGCAGACAGTCTAGAAAGTAAAATATTACAATCAGCCCACATGAAATATGAGGTCCTACACTAAATCAATGCCTGCAGCCGTAGTCCTGTGGCATCCAATCCCGTCATATCTCGGAAGCTAAGCAGGGTCAGGCCTGGTTAGTACTTGGATTGGAGACTCCCTGGGAATACCAGGTGCTGTAGGCTTGGGAGACAGACCTGGCAACCCCCTCCCAAAAATCAATTTGCCATTGAAAACCCTATAAACAACAGAGAAGCACTGACAATAGTGTTTCACCTGTTGTACATAGGGTTGCTATGAGTTGGATACTGACTCAACGGCACCTAACAACAACACAACAACACTAAATCAATAATAATGCAAGGAGAATGAACAGGATACTGTTAGAGCTACTAAGAGAGGTGGAAAAAGCAACAGTAACGGGATAAAACAGTGCTTCTCAAACAATATATAAAAGTCCAGTTCCCACCCCACATTCCCCTCCAATTTGTTGTGGACGAATAGCATTTTAAAACACAAAAGCATATGCTTACACATACCAAGAATGTCAAAATGTTAGATAAGATTCTAAATGTTTACTTTTAATTTCTGTTCTCCCCTCCCCTTGGTCCCCATACTGCAGATTGCACCCAGGGCCTTGGATGTGTTAGGCAAGCACTCTACCACAGAGCTACATCACTTGCTCCCCCTCCCTCTTTTTGGAAACAGGGGGTTGCTGAATTGCCTAGGCTGCCTTCAAACTTTTGATTCTTCTGCCTTATTCTCTAGATTAGCTGGGATCACAGACAGGTATCACCACACCCACTTCAATTTCTGTTCTTAATTTGTGGCAAACTGGTAAAATAGTTGGTGGTCCAGCACCTGTGTGGTCAGTAGGTTATACCTTGGGATTAGAACTGGAACAGAAGAAAAATCCTCTAATTGCAATATATTGATCCTGGGTTGATGGGAACATTAATGATGATGATGCAATTAGGAGAAACAAAACCCCAAAATAAGGAAAGTTCTAGTGAGGAGTTATATCTTTGTTATGATGAATTTGAGGTATCAGTGAGATATCCAAGAAAAACAAAAAACAAAACAAAACAGAACAAAAAGCCACGCAGGTCTGAAAAAAATGTTATGGCAAAATATGTTTGTGCTAAGGGGAGTTAGGATTAATATTTGAATGTATTGAGCTTCTGGCTGATGACAGTGTTGGAGTTCTATGGATAATTTAAAACACTGAATAAAATATTTAAAGACCACTGTTAAAAGCACACAGAGACTAAAGTAGAAACTGGAAGGGACTGGACACTTAAAAGAAGGAATTTTGGTAGGCAGACTTCTAAGGTAGCCCCCAATGAGTTTGCCTCATAAAAATTATATATAAACTAATTAAATAATTACCCCTTCCCTTGAGTATGGGCTGAACTCAGTGACTTGCTTCTTACCAACAAAATATGACAAATAACAAAATGTCTCATCTGAGATTACAAAAGATTTGACTGCCATCTTGCTAGCACTCCACTGATTTTTCAGCTTGTACTCTCTGACAAATCAAACTGCATGGAAAGAAACTGAATCCTAACAAGGAATCATGAGCTTTGATGTCTATCTTTTCCCAGGTGAGCCTTCAGATATCATCCCAGCCTTGGCTAATAACCTGACAGAGACATCTTACAAGAAATCCTGAACCAGAAAGTCCAGATAAGCTGTGCCAGATTCCTGAATTGAAGAAACTGAGATAATAAATGATTATTCTTTTAAGAGATATGGAGTTGGGGATTTAGCTCAGTGATAGGATGCTTGTCTTGTAAATCGAAGGCCCTGAGTTCAGTCCTAAGCACCAAGGGGAAGAAAAAGATCTATGTTTTAATATATTATACAATAAATATTATATAAATATAGATCCACATTTTTTATTATCAAGTTACTCACCAATCTGCCTGTGGGAAACACATCTCAAGTCAAAAGCCAGAGTCCTGTTGGTCCGAGAAGCCAGAGGACACGGTTCAGAGTTAGGAGAGTAGCTGGAATTCAAGTCACAGAAAGGAGAAAACTACAAAGAGTAGAGCCCCCAAATCTGCAGTATATCCTCACACTCTTGTCTGACTCCAAAAATAAATTATGTGTGAGAGTGAGATACATGAGGGGTGGCCCACCTCTCTTTGGGGTGCTAGGTGTGCAGTATTGTTAATACACTGTTAAAATCAATTAGTGTTATGATAAGGGATTTTGTTTTGTTTCATTCTTACTGTAAATGCTCCTGCTGCTGCTGCCTATTTTCCTGTAAGGGAGCACAAATGTTAGGGGATGGGATGATGTGACTTCCTAAATGTCAGCTGTTAGACCCTTCTTTGCTACTCTGGCTGCTTTGAGTAAAAAACTCTCAGTCAAGCAGCCAGATGAACTATCCTTATATCAGTACCAGTGGTTGTGAACATTTCATGGATGCTCTAAGGAAGCCACATGACAATTGTCACTGCAGCACAACTCTAGCTCCTAAAGGTACAGTTCTAATCATGGCTATTTGACTTTTTGCTTTCATAATCCTCTAGATGATCCTGTGACCAACCCAGGGCAGAGAAGGAGCACATCCCCTGGTGGTCCAAAAAAGAAGTGCTGTGATTGGTGCATAAGAGAATTCTGTGATTGGGCAAAATGGACTGCTGTGATTGGTGCAAACACAAACCTTCTTTTTTTGTGATTGGTGCAACCTCCCCTTCTCTGGCTATATAAGAAGGCTGTTCAGCTCACTGGAGCAGAGCTGGCCAGGAGACACCTTCCTGTGCTATCCCCTGGTGTTCCAACATTACACCCAATAAAAAGCTTCTAATAGTCTTTGCCTACTTTTAGTAGTGGGGCAAACTGATAACATGAAAAAAGTAGCAGCAGAGACAGAAAAATGGAGGTGATGGCAGCAGTGAGGAACCACAGAGACAGTGGAGGCACAGCAGAACAGCAAGAGTGCTAAGCTGCAGAAGCAGTGACATGACTAGCTGCTTAAGATCTGAAGAAGAGGCAAGGCTGCAAGACCAGCAACCAGCATCAGAGCCATGACTGCTGTCTCCTGAACAGCGGCAATAGTGACAGTGGCCATAACAATAAGAGGTAGCTGAACACTCCAAGAGAATGACCAAGGCAGGAAGAAGAGGCATGACAGAAGAGAGAGAAAAGGCAGTAAATAGCCAGAGAGAGAAACTGCAGGCCCTGGTCACTGGAAGAGTTCCAGGGAGCTGCCAAATCTTTAATATCAACGTTCTCTGACACCCTAGGTCCAGGAGCTATAATACTGGCCACTGTCTAGGACAGAGGAATCCTAGTACCGAGTGGTGTCTGGAAGCTGCAATACCAGTTGCTGTCTAGGGCTGAGGAATCTTGATACTTAGCCAAACCTAGAAGCTGCAATGTCAGCTGTTGTTGAGGGCTGAGGAATCTTGACCTCCTCAGCCTGCCTAAGTGCTATAGCATTTATGGGCTTAGGAGTTCCCCTACCTCCTGGGCCACCATCAGAGCTGAAGGATTGAAGAACCTCAACCTCCTTGGCCTATATAAGATTGTAACACTAGATGGCACCACTTGCTGCCACTGTTTCCACCTGTCTTGCCGCTGTCAAATGCCAAGGGACACAACTGCTGCCTAAGACCAGCACTTGAAGGACTGTTCTTTGCCTACTCATGACTTCTATCCAGGTAGGGCAAAATAACCCCAGCCAGCTGACTGATGACAAGAGGAGAGTGCAAGGAGCCTGAGAGGAAAATGACAGCTTGAAGGCCAAAAGAGTTCAGCAAACATTTTGATGGCTGCCAGCTATTGTGCATTAACAGTTTGGAACTTCAGTCCTGCTAAGTTAGAAGGGTCAGAAAATAGAATACCAAAATGGCTACACCACAGAAGTAGAGGTCACATCTCAAAATGAAGAAATCTATGTCCTAGAAGAGGTACAACCAGAGTGCTCCTTGGAAGCAAAAATGGCCAAACTGCTTACATATTTCGGACATGTAGTCAGGAGAGAACAATCCCTGGAGAAGGACATCATGTTTGGAAGAGTGGCAGGTCAACGGAAAAGAGGAAAACCCTCCACCAGATGTCTTAACACAGTGTCTGCAACAATGGGCAATTTATGTTTAAACATAAATAAGATGGTTTGCCTGGCACAGAATCGGCAAGTGTTTCGATCTGCTGTACATAGGGTTGCTATGAGTCGGACTTGACTCGACGGCACCTAACAACAACAACAACATGCTAGACTTAAGGACATAACCAAATAAAAACTCTAAGAGTTAAATCCAAGTCTCTGCAAGGTTAAGATTACTCAGCCAAAATTTAACTGTAGTGATAAATAAACTTTAACATTTTTCAGAGCATGACAAGAGAATCCGTAACTATTACAGCATCATCAACTTATATCATGCAATCAACAGTTACTAGACTGACTTCCACTTCTGGCCATGATGAAACTAAAAAGTGAACACAGTATGTAAGAAAATGATTTGTATGCAGAAGACAAGAGCCATATGTGACTGTGTTCCTTGATATCACAGGAAAAGTGTATGAAGCTTATGGATGTCCTAGGTTACCACCTAGAGAGAAGTTCCAGGTCACACAAAAGCAGGGAAGAAATACTGAAAAAAGGCCAATAGCTTCAATGTGTTGTGGCAAAGACCCGGGTTTAGGAGAGCTAAGATTACTATAGGTTTTTGGGAAGAACCTGAGAGACCAAAGAATAGCAAATACAAAGATTTATGCAACCTGAAAGAAATTCCCTTTCAGTCTTTGCCAAAATTCTCATTAGCATACATGTGCAAATAAATTAGGAAAGGTCAGGCAACTGCCAACAAAAGGCAACCTAAACAATTTCCAATATTCACACAAACTGGGGAACAGTTTGAATTTCTACCAGCTAGGAAAGACTGCATGATACAGTGTCTCAAGGAGAGTCATCAGAAAGGTATGTTGTTATTGTTGTTGTTAGGTGCTGTCGAGTCGGTATCCGACTCATAGCGACCCTCATCGGGTTTTCAACGGCTGACTGTTTCGGGATTGCTTTGGGAGTGGATTGCCAGGCCCTTCTCCTGTTTTTGCGGTGCTGGGAATTGAACTTGGGACCTCAGAGACTGCAGCGCAGCGCTCTACCCATTGAGCCAAATCCCAGCCCTCAGAAAGGTATAGTGGGCTAAATTAGATCTAAACCAAAGGCTTCTGGGACCACCAAGACAAAGCTTAAAAGAAGGCACAAAAGAATCAAACTGACTCCAAAGTAACTTAACAGTATGCCAAAACAAAGTTTAGCCTTATTTAAATGAATACAAAAAAAAATTGAGACCCACTAAAGTGAAAACGGACTGGGATTTAGCTCAGTTGGTAGAGCGCTGCGCTGCAGTCTCTGAGGTCCCGAGTTCAATTCCCAGCACCGCAAAAATGGGAGAAGGACCTGGCAATCCACTCCCAAGGCAATCCCGAAATAGGCAGCCATTGAAAACCCGATGAGGGTCGCTATGAGTCGGATACCGACTCGACAGCACCTAACAACAACAACAACAACAAAAGTGAAAACTATGATGCAGACATCCAATTAAAAATCACCGGGTATGCTGAGTAGAAAAATATAACCCTCAACCAGGTAAAAGAATCATTCCATTGCAAAAGAAACAAAAACCTGAGATGATAGAAGTAGAACACTGAAAAATCTATTAAAAGAGAGCTCCATATGTTCAAGAAGGCAAAAGAACACTTGATCAAACATGATACCCAAATGCAATATATAGAAATGAAAAATATAATGGATGAAAAATTCATTATAAGGGATTAACCTGTACATTTAGACATCAATGACACACAGCAACAGAAAATCAATCTAAAATAAACATACACACACATGAATAAAGCAATAACCACTACAGAGACAATATAAAGAGTGTAAGAGAATAGAAAGGAAAAGGGGCCAAAAGCAGAGAAAACTTACAAGAAATAATGGCAATTTAAAAACTTATAAAAACTTGTCATGGTTTGAATATAAAGTGTCCCCCAAAGGTCATGTGCCTTAACCTGGGTTGTCAGGTGTTGGCACTGTCCTAGGAAGCTGTGGAACTTTGGGAGGCAGGTCCACCTTGGCAGAAGTAGCTTTCTGTGGTCAAGCCTTTGGAGGTTTTTACCCTGGACCCAGAGCCCAGATCCCTGTCTGCCTCCTGCTCCCACAATGCTGTGAGGTACTGCCATGGGCCCTGCTGCCTGCTGCCTCCACATACCTCCACTGCCATTATGGGTTGATCCTCTAACTGTGAGCTTCCAATAAACCTCTTTCCCTATAAGTTCGTTTGGATTGGTTTTTCCATTACAGCAACAACGGCTAACTAATATAAAACCATAAATCTACATATAAAAGAGGCTCACAAAAAACAAAATGAAGACATCAACAAACCAAATCAAGGTGTGGTGATGCACATCTGTAATTCCAGCACTCAGGAGGCTGAAGCAGAAGGATTCCAAGTTCAAGTCCAACCTAGTCTACTCTTAAAAAAAACATCAGCAAACCTCTTGTTAAAATCTAGGCAAACCAGAAAAAGATGGAGAGACATCTTTAAAATGTAGAAAGAGAAGCAGGGGTAAAATTCAGAATCAGGAAAAATAATTTTCAAAAGTAAAGGCAAAATAACAGCTTTCAGACCAGGAAAACCTGAGAGAGTTCAATATGCACAGACCTGCACTTCAACATGTATTAAAGGAAGTTCTTTGGACAAAAGAAAAATGAGTGAGAAAACCAGAACTACGCAAAGAATAAAAAGTACCAAAAGTGGTAAATAAAAAGACACTCCTCGCCCCCACCACCTTTTTTTAGTTGGTAGTTTGCTGTTTTCTTGAGACAGAGTCTTACTATATGTAGCCTCAGACAGCCTGGAACTTGCCATGTAGCCCAGGCTGATCTTTAACTCATAATCCTCCTTCTTCAGCCTTTCCAGTGCTAGGATTACAGGCATATGCCACCTTGTCCATATTTATCCATCATTTTTATATCCATATAAATAACCAATGAAAAGAATTATGGCATATTAAAAAGCATAAGAACCACCTTATAAAGTGTCCAGAGTAACTAAAGACCAATTTGAGCAATAAAATGTATAAAAACATTGGAGTCTGATCCATAGAATGGAAACAACAAATCCAGGTTGATATAAATAAGACATCTTTTCCTTATGGAAGTCCTGTTAATAAATGCAAAAAGAATGAAGAAAAAAATTAAATCACCATTATGATACAGTAATAATTGTTGCAGGGAATATCTACAAATGAATCGCTAAAACCACTGAGCAAAAGATTAGAGAAAATCAAGATACTTATATGGTCTAAACCCAGAATCTCCTAAGATAATTAATCATTAAAAAGAACAAATATTAAAGCAGAGAAGCACAACAGAAATCACACTAACCAAGTGGCCAACGTCAAAATCATCAGTAACTAGACTTACCACCATTATGTATCCTTAATATAATTCACTGGGAATGGTGCCACAATCAGCACTGTGTTACTCTTGGCAAAAAGAAGTAAACTCAAACTAGCCATGAAAAAAACATTATGCAAACCAAACTGAGCAACATACACTGAGAAGTACTCTTCAAAATATCAATGTCATTAAAGAAAAGCAAAGACTTTCAGTTTTTTTGACTGTCACAGATCAGGAGATTACAGATACGTAACTATTAAGGATAACCCAGAATTCTGGAACAGACATTGGACATTAGTAGAAAAACTGGTGAGACCAAGCAAAATTTTTGTGTTAATAATATTATACTAATGTTAATTTCTTCGTTTTGAACATTATACAATGGTATGCAGAATGTCAACATTAGGGCAAGCGGGGTGAACAGTATACGAGAATGAGAGGCCTTTGTACTCATTTTGTGACTTTTTGTAATTCTAAAATTTATACCCACTGAAAATTTTTTAAAGATAAAGTTTAAAGCAAAATAATAGCAACAGCAATACATTATGGGATTTATGATATCTGAAAAAGTAAAATATCTAATAACTGTACAAAGACTGAAAGGAGGGAATTAAGTATTCTGTTGTGTGATTTCTTAGGAAATATACATAGTACATTATTTGAATGCAAAACACATCAAGTTATAGTATGTATTGTAAATTCTAGAGAAACACTAAGGAAAAAAATAGATGTATAACTAGAAACCAACAGTTGAGACATGGAAATTATAAAAAATAATCTAAAAGGCATGAAAGGAGGAAAAATAGAATTAAACAGCTGTCAAGCACGATAAAAGCACAAGACTTAACTATATACTATCTATAAGAAATGATTTTAAATATAAAGACACAAATTGGGCTGGGATTTAGCTCAGTGGGTAGAGCACTGCGCTGCAGTCTCTGAGGCCCCAAGTTCAATTCCCAGCACCAGAAAAATGGGAGAAGGGCCTGGCAATCCACTCCCAAGGCAATCCCGAAGCACTCAGCCATTGAAAACCCTATGAGGGTCGCTATCTCGACGACACCTAACAACAACAACAACAACAACAACAAATATAGAAAAAGACATGATGCAAGCACCAATCAACAAGGATGCTACTAATACAATACAAAGTAGAATTTTAAAAAGAAGTATTACCAGGAATAAAGGCAGACCAATTACCTCATCAGAAAAATAATACTAAATATATATTCAACTAAGAACTAAGCTGTAAAGTATCAGAAGACAAACCTATTATGGTTGGACACTTCAACACTGATTTCTCAGTAATCAATAGGAGGGGAACAAAAGAAACAATATCACAATATGAATTTGCTGGTATTTATACAATGCTCCAACAACATTGTATACATAATCTTTTCAACTACACTTAGAACATTTATCAAGATACATCATATTTTATAAATGAAAAAAATCTGAAAGCATCTATCAAGTGATTGGAAATTTAAAAACTCACTTCTACATAATCCAGGGGTCAGAGAAGAAATTACAAGAGATATCTAGAAGATACTTTAAACTGTATTTTAACAAAAACACAAATGTCAACAATTTGTAGGTTGCTGCTAAGAAAATACCTTAAGGAAATGTATGGATATCAATGCTGAAATAATGAAAAGAAGAAAGACTTGAAATCATTCTAAACAACTAACTTATGAAAACAAAGAACAGCATATTAAACCTAAAGTAATAAGAACAGAAAACAAACATAAAAATGATAGAAAAAAATAAAACCATAAGCAATACTTTTTTAAAAGATCAATAAAATTGATACACCTCCAGTCAGACTGAACAAGCAAAGACAGAAGACCCAAATTATCAATATCAGGAATGAATGAGGGATATCACTATAAATATATACTATAGACATTAAGTAATGAACATAAGAAATTATGTAAAAGACAAATGCCTTGACAGATTCAAAACACCAAAATTTACCTGACAAAACATGAATAACTGTATCTATTAAACAAATTGAACTAGTAATATAAAACTTGCCCACAAAGAAAACCCTAGTCCCAGATTCTCTAACTGATAAATTCTCATGACATTTAAGGAGAAAATAATACTAATTTTACAAAAGTCTTATAGAGTAAGAAGGAACATATCCTAATTCATTTTATGATGTGAAGCCAACATTACCCTGAAACTAATCATTATAAAAAGTTAGATTAATATTCATAAATACAAAAATCCTTAACAAAATGTTAATAAATTAAATTCAGCAATACATTAAAAAACAGTTCTATTAAAATGTACCAAGTGGGCATTCAAAGAATGGTAAATGAATAATTTGGATTACACAGGTTGTAAATTTTCCTATGACAATCATGTGTCAATTAATACCTGAGATATGTTCTGAGAAATGCAATTTCATTGTTGTATGAATATCACAGAATGTACCCAAAGGAAGACAGCTATGATGTCATTACTAATAACTTTTTAGGGCCACCATCATATAAGTAGTCTGCCGTTAACTGAAACATTATGTGGTACACAACTGTACTTGACTAACATTAAAGATGTTTATATTTTTAAAAATTACTTGTTCTTGAACTGACAGGAATTTTTTGAACATTTAATTTAGCTCTATATAAAAAAAATTAAATCTTACTTCAACACATTTGTAAAACTACATAATTAGCAAAGCTAGAAATACCTGTCACAAGTTTGAACTGATTTGGAGACTTCAGAATTTATATCATTACTTGATTTGTCTTAAATGCTTACTTCTTCCTTTTATTGCAAAGAAAACTTCAAAGGCTCTTCTAACCAAGTGCTTTAGCAACTTAAGAACATGGACAACAGTGACCATATACCTCTGAATGGATAACATCATGTCTTTAGAATAATGATTGCCTTCCCCCTCCAGACACCTCCGCAATTCAGGACAAGAACTGTTACCTTTGATCCTATCAAGCCCATCTAAAATGGCTCAAATGCTATCTTCTGTATTCTCTTATTGCCTCCTTTGGTAACAGTGATAACTTCTCCATAGATGTTTGATGTTTTAGTAAAAGACCTGACAATATGATAATAATAAACTAAGTTAAGTTTATTTCTAGGTCTCTAAGGTTTCTTACTGATCCCTAGCCAAAAGAAGTTATCTACTAACAACTGAATTTCCTTTATTGATTTGTTTGTTGTAAAATAAGTTACTCATTATCATTTATATAAAACACTCAAATGAGAGTATTTAATAATGTTACCTACATCTGGGGTCCCCAAACACCCAGTCCATGAGGAACCAGGCCACAAAGCAGGAGGTGAGCTGCAGTAACCAAACAAAGCTTCACTGGTATTTACAGCTATTCTCTGTCACCTGCATCTCTGCCTGAGCTCCTCAGAAAATTTGTTTTCCATGAAATCAGTCCCTGTGCCAAAAAGGTAGTGAATCACTTACCTAGACCATGAAATCAATTCTATTACTCCTTGCAGTCCTGAGAGAAGTTCAAGAATTTTAGAGATTAAGGTTTAACAATTTGAGTCAATACTGAAAATAACACTGAAATACTATTATAATACTTGAATATTAAAATATACTAACACTGATACTAAAAATAGTATAATAAATGTATTACTATAAAATTATATTATGGTATTATAGTAGTAAAACATAAAATATCAAAATAGTGAAAACAGGTAATAGTACTGAGCTTCATTAAATTCATTTCAAGCCCCTTTTTATTTTTTGCATAGTACTGGGGACTTAACTCAGGGCTTCAAACATGCTAGGTGAATATTCTACTGCTGACCAGCATGATCCTCATTTGATTTTTTCTTCTCCTATACTGGGGAGTGAACCCAGAGCTCAAAGATGCTAGGCAAGTGCTCTACCACTGAGCTCCACCTCCATCCCCTTTTTTATGTTTTATTTTGAGACAGAGTCTTGTTAAGTTTCGCAGGCTGCCTCTGGCCTTGAATTCACAATCCTTCTGCCTCAGCCTCCCCAGTTGCTGGGATTATAAGTATGCACCACAGCTCAAGCCTACTTATTTAGAGTCCACCATTCAATGTCTAAGAAATTCAAAGAAAAATTACACAATAGGAAGGAATTAAAACTGAATTAAGGTCACTCAACTTTTCAAAAAAAAGTTCATTATGTTTTATTTATGAATATTGATTATACATTTATTACAAGGTGGTTATCTATCATTTGACTTATGATAAAATATAACACTGGAATATTATAATAGTATGATATTGATTTTGTTTGCAATAAATGTTATTCAGTCAAATCAGTAAAAAAATGCAAATTCTAATTTCTCACATAACTAAATGATGTGAAAGCTGTTTTTTGTTTTTTGTTTTTTGCGTACTAGGGGTTGGACTCAGGGCCTCACACTTGCATGCTCTACAAGTGCTGGACCACTGAGCTGCACCCCCAGCCCATTTTTTGCTTTTTGAGACAGGGTCTCACTAAGTTACGCAGATTGCTTCTGGTCTCGGACTTGTGATCCTCCTGCCTCCGCCTCCCGAGCCACTGGGATTATAGGCATGCGCCACTGCACCCGGCTTTGAAAGCTGTTTTTAAATGGTGTGGGAGGAATTACCTGGGTTCTCAAAAAGCATATACTTTTAATAATTAGAATATTCTCCTAAACAAAAAGGGTTATTTTCACTAGATCCATGTGAAATTGTATACTTTATAAATATGTAGCATTTTATTGAACATATTATGAAGAAAGAATATTTTTCTTTAAATATTCCCTGTAACTTAGTAATAGACAAAGAGTTTATCTTTGAGGTTTTTGTTGTTATTTTCCAGTACCTGGGGGTTGAACCCAGGGCCTTGCACATACTGTGCAACTGCTCTAGTACTGGGCTGCACCCCAAGTCCCATCTCTCTCTCTTTTTTTTTTTTTGAAACGTGGTCTCACTAAGTTATGCAGCCTACCTCTGTCCTCAAATTCGTGATCTTCCTGCCTCCACCTACCTACTCACTGGGATTACAGAAATGGACCACCATGTCCAGCTCTATCCCTGGTTTCAAAGTACAATCGTTGCCTCCCTAAAATAATAAAGTCCTTTAAAATTTCATTGTACAGTTTCCTGAACTAAAATGATTAATTATTCAAGTTGATGATTTGCCCTCTAATCCTCGTAGGACAAAAGAATACATAAAAGCATATCTTTAACCGGAAACCTAAAAGAACCAATCAATCAGAAAATGTAATTTTCCCTCTGAAAACATGATTTCCCTCTGAAAACATAATTTCTTGATTGCCTTGGTATACAGTGAAGAATCTGTTTCAAGAATAAAAAACAAGGAAAGGAAAAATGGCAGGAAAACTGGAACACTCACCTATATATATAAAAAAGCAATCACTAAGGTTCCAATCTGTCTAAACACAAGAAGTACCTTTACTTTACTTGCCCAGTCTTTATCATGTTGTTGTTGTTAGGTTTCATTGAGTCAGTGTCTGACTCATAACTATCCTATGTATAACAGGTCAAACACTATTGTCAGTGCTTCTCTGCTATTCATACAGTATTCAAAGGCTGATTGTTTTTTGGGAGTGGGCTGCCGGGTCCTTCTCTCATCTTCATCATACAAAAGGAGACAAATAAATGAACATTACTAAATGAAGAATTTTCTGCGCTATTTTTTGATACATTATCTCTGGCTCTGAATTGTCTGTTAAATATCTTTTTATGGTTTCCTACCTGTCTTCACCAAGGTGAATATGTATCAATGAAGATGTCATTAACGCTAAGGTGGATCAACATTTTAATTATAACATATTTCCCTACAAGGCAATAGCACAGCATAATCTTGTATAATGCCTAAATTCCAATTCTATTATTTGAACCAAACGGAAGGTGATATTTCAAAGATTTATTTACTTATTTATTTATTTAGAGACAAAATCTCACAGTGAAGCCCTGGAACCATGCAGCCCAGGCTGGCCTTGAATTCCTATCAATCCCCCTGCCTCAGCCTCCTGAGTACTGAGTACTAGGATCACAGACATGTACCACCACACCTGTCCTAAGACTTCTAATTTCTTATATTCCTTAAATATGCTACTGAATACAAACTGGTGGCATGATTGAAAATAATGTACTCATTCAAACAACACAGAAGAATAACAAGTATCTAACATGGATAATACAAATCTAACATATTTGTAATAGCATGGCTCTAATATATACAAATAAAACTTATCACCATTATAATGAGCACATAGATTTTGAAAGGAAAACTTTGTTATGGGTGTCAGCAGTAAATCACAATTATATTAAAAGTATATAATACTTTAAAAGGAGAAGGACCTCGCAGCCCACTCTCAAAACAATCAGCTGTTGAAAATCCTATGAATAGGAGAGATGCACTGACATAGGGCCAGGCATGGCACAGCGTAAGGGAGTGTTTTGTTCTGTTGTAGAGTTGCTATGAGTTAGACTCAACAGGGCACCTAACACCACCACCACCACTTCAAAATGTCTAATTTCCATTTTACTTGATCATTGTGTATGGGTTTTGTTTCATACCTTTTTTTTTTCTTCAGTACTGGAGGTTGAACCCAGGACCTCGCGCTTGCATGCTCTGCAAGTGCTGGACCAGTGAACTGCACCCTCAGCCCATTTTTTAACTTTTTGAGACAGGGTCTCGCTAAGTTACGCAGACTGCCTCTGGTCTCAAACTTGTGATCCTCCTGCCCCCGCCTCCCAAGCTGCTGGGATAGCAGGCGTGCGCCACCTCGCCCGTATCCTGTTTTATAAATATTCTCAAAAGAGCTCAGATTGTTTTATTTTATTTTTAGTTTTTGAACGATCGATTAATTGAGGGTTTTGAGCATGCTCAAACATGTCCTCTACCACTGAACTACACTCCTTGCCTCTAAATTTTTAATTAAAAACCACCAAAGCAAAATCTGCATCATATAAAATAACTGCTTTTCTTGACAGCTTTTAAGAATTAAAAACAAACCTTTACTATCAGAAAACTAAAAATCAAAACCACAGTGAAATATCAATTCATGTACATAGACTGGCTAAAAACAACAAAAAAAGATAACAAGGATGTTCAGGGTATAGAGAACATGAAAACCTCACAGTGCTGGCAGGAATGTAAAATGTTGTAGTTACTTTGCAGAACAGTCTAGTAGTTCTTCAAAAGGTTAACTATGGAGTTATATAAGGCAGCAATTCTATTACCAGGTATATACCCAAGAGAAATGAAAACAAATGTCCACACAAAAGTTTGTTTACAAATGTGTACATTAACAGTATTCACAACAGTCAAAAAGTATAAACCAAAATGTCTAAATGAAATGTAGCATTTTTGTATAACATTCAGCAATAAAAATGATATACTGACATATGCTACAACATGAAAGAGCCTTGAAAATGCCATGCTCAGTGAAAAGAAGCTATTCACAAAAGACCAAATATTGTATGATTCCATTTACATGAAATGAACAGAAAACAATCTATAGAAATCTGTAAGTGTTAAGTGAGCTTTCCATCATCATGATAAAATACCTGAGAAAAAGAATTTAAATGAGGAAAGATTTAACAGTTACTGGCCCATTGTTTCCAAGTTTTCAGTCCCTAGTCAGCTGACTCCACTGTTTGTGTGCCTGTGGTGAGGGATAGAATCATAGCGGAGAGGTCAGGGCAAAGAAAGAGAAGCTGCTTATCTCCTAAGAGCTGGGAGGGACATGGGAGGGAGAGTAGTGAGAAGAAGGGAGAAAGAAGAGAGGAAGAGAGGGAAAGAGAGAGGGAGGGAAGAGGGAAAGAGGGGAGGGGGAGGGGAGAGAGAGGCTGAGGAAAAGATATATCCTTCAAAGTGGTACCCCCAGTGACCTGCTTCCTCCAACTAGGACCCACCTCCTAACAGTCCATTCAGCTATGAATTCATCAATGGATTCATTGGTGAGGGTAGCACCTTCATGATCCAATTACCTCTCAATAGAACCACCATCTAGGGACCAAGCCTTCAACATATGAACCTTTGTAGACATTTTATACTGAAACCATAACTAGACTGAAAGTAGACTAAGTTGTTTAGAGCTGAGAAGTTGGAGAAAATAAGACCGACTGCTTAAGGATATAGATTTATTTTTTCAGGGTGATGAAAATGTACTAAAATTGTTTGTCATGTTTATACTAACTCTGAATACATTAAAAAACCACTGAACTGCAGACTTTAAATTGCGAATTGTACAGTATATGAATTACTGTAGATTTCAAGTAAGCTACTAATAACAAGTTCCCCTGCCTCCCCTCCATAAAAGTTGTGAAATAACACAACTTGCTCTTTTTTCTTCTTTTCCAGTAGTGGGGGGCTGAATGCAAGTTGCCTCACACATGCTAGGCAAATGCTCTACTACTGAGCCACAGCCCCAGCCCCCTTTTCATTTTTATTTAGTTAGTTTATTTTTCAGACAGGGTCTCACTAGATTGCAAAGGGTGCCTCTGGCCTCAAACTCACAATCGTGCTAGCCTCAGTCTCCTGAGTCACTGGGAATACAAGCATGTGCCGTGGTACCCAGAAAAACTTTTCCTTTTTTTTTTTTTCCCTACTTTTTGCAGTGCTGGGGATCAAACCCAGGGTCTTGCACATGCTAGGCAAGTGTTCTACCACCGAACTACATCCCCAGCTCACAATTTGTTCTTTAAATAAACAGAGCCTCTCTACCTGCCAGAGGCCACTAAATCAGAATCTATGGGGAAAGTAACCACTTTTCTAGACCACGGGACAGTATAAAGGAAACAATTGAAAGCCATTTTCAAATTGTAACTCTGCCAACTTCCTTACCTGCATGATCTTCAATAGATTGTGTGATCTCTACATTTTCAGTTCCTTCTTCCGTACAATGAGGGGGATAGCATTTCATTGGGCTACTGTCAAGATTTAATGATATATGTAAAGCACATACAATACTATGGTTTGAATGTGATTGGTCCCCCAAGGGGTCATGTATTAGAAGCTTAGTCCTGAGAATAGCAGGATTGAATTGTTGGGTGAATTGTCCTTAGATCATTGGGGTGTTGCCCTCAAAAGGGAATAAGGTAGTTGTTGTGAGGCCCCTTAGGGTTTTACAAGAGAATTGTTATAAAAGAATAAGCCTGCTTACTACTCCTCAGCCTCTTTAACTTCCTGTCTGGTGATGTGATCTTTCCTTGTTGGAGGAACTCCCATCAATGTAATGCCCTACCATGAGGCATTCATAAGAGCCCAGCTTCTGCCAAGGACTATGCCCTTGAACCTCTACAACTGGGAGCTAAATAAACTCCTTTTCTTTCTTTAAGTTGCTCTTTGTCAGGATTTCATTACAGTGATACAAAGCAGACTAATAAACACATACACATCAATACATGGTATATGACATATTGTGTTCAAACAACAATTTTTATTGCTTATGTTATTTCCACTGGACTTTTATCTTCTTGTTCACTGTAAGAAAACAGATAAGGCAGATTTCCATATATCTCTCCCAAATCCATGCATCTAAGTTAAACCTTATAAATCATAACTCCTAATAAACATTTAATTGTATTTATTTTCTACCTAATCCCTGTTTGGAATAAACATCATTTATGATGCTTCCATTTTTACAGAAAAACAGAAATTATAAGAACAACTTTAGTAATGTCAGTAATGGCCGGAGGGAGCTTATTAACAAATTCAATGATTGTTTTTAAAATTACAAATTTAGGAATAAAGGTCAAAAGATTAGGAAGCCACAAATGTAAACCATTTAATTACACAAAATTTGCCATTAAAAAAAGACAGTCACTTTTCAGTAAAAATGCTATTATCTGCATACTCAAGAACAAACTAAAGTTAAAATTAAAATCCTATAAAACAATTCCTCCCTAAAGAAATATATATTTGCATTAAGAAAGAAAAGAAAAAGAAAAAAATGAAATGTATATTCTCACAAGCCAGGTGTGGTGGCACACACCAGTAATTCCAGCACTCAAAGAGACTGAGGCAGGAGGAGGAGGGCTGCAAGTTGGAGGCCAGCCTAGGGTACATACCTCCAAAAGACCAAAAAAAGAGAAAAGAAAGAGAAAGAGAAAGGGGGGAGGGGAAGAAGGAAGGAAAGAAGAAAAGAAGGAAGGAAGGAAGGAAGGAAGGAAGGAAGGAAGGGGAAGGGAAGGAGAGTTGAGTTGAGTTGAGTTGTTAGGTGCCTTTGAGTTGGATCCAACTTGAGAAAAGAAAAGGAAAGAAGAAAAATATATTCTTGGGCTGGGGACATAGCCCAATGGTAAAGTGCTTGCCTAGATTATACAAAACCCTGGGCTCAATCACAAACACTTCACAAAAATGAAAAAAGAATGAACATGTTTAATATCCAGGTAAAGTGATAGCAATGCTATGGAAACAAGTCCTGAACAAGTGACTTATGAATTAAAGTCAAACATTTAGGACCAAGTGTAGCATAAATAAAAAGTAAGAATAAAAGCAGGCAGTAACATTTAATATTTCTACAAAGAAATTCAGCATTTTTTTCCCAACAATCTGTATTTCCCATAATGAGTCATATATGCAGCTCAAATTTTGACTGAATCTAGTACTAAAATCATTCAACAGCCACTTCCTATGGGAACACAAGGAATGAAGCATTTGCTCCCAAAAATTCCTGGAATTCTATTAATTTAATATCTCTCAAGTGAGTCATACTTTGTATAACATAGAAAATCTACAATAGGTTTTCTAAATATATTCAATTCAAATAAAATTTTAAGTATCTAGTTAAAATGTAGCAGAATATATATCTAAAGCTTAAACTGCAACATTCTTAAAGCTAAACAAAATTTAAAACATTCAGAATATATCCCTGAAAAGCTGCAGATCCTAAAATTATCCACTGTAAGACCAATGCTTAAAGCAATAACGTATTTAATTCATCTTTGCTTATTCAGAGGAAAACAAATTGCCTATAACAAAAAAAGAATTTCCCTTAAATTTACCAAGTCCTTTTTATCTTGATTTTTTAAAGTTTTGTTTTAAAGGGCTCAGACAATATCTATATCAATTTCTCAAAAACTGATGCTAATGAATTAATGTATTCCAAATTGTTCAGAAAATTTTTACATAATTAAAAATATGAAGGCAAAGCCGGGCACAGTGGTGCACACCTGTAATCCCAGCAACTCGGGAGGCAGAGGCAGGAGGATCACAAGTTCAAGATGAGAGGCAGTCTGTGTAATTTATCGAGGCCCTGGGGGTGCAGCTCAGTGATACAACATTTGCAAAGCATGCAAGCGCAAGGCCCTGGGTTCAACCCCTAGTACCACAAAAAAAAAAAAAAAAAAAAGAAAGAAAGAAAAAAAGAAAAAATTCAAGGCAACTGATTTCTTTTTACTGACTTTTTTACACATCTACATCCCTATTTCTCCAACTACCATCCTTCTAAAAACACTTCCTTTGTTTCAATACAACTTAGCTCATATGCAAAATTAGAATGAAATCTATCAAAATGCCAACAGTGTTGCATTTACTATAGCTTTTTCTTCTGCCTTTCTGTACTGGATTTTCTGTTTGTGAGATTTTTGTTGTTGTTAGTTGTTTTTGAGACAGAGTCTCACTATGCAGCCCATATGTTGGCATGCCTCCAAAAACTGGGCTCAACAATCCTCCTGCCCTCAGCCTGAGTGCGGAAGTGTGCCACTGTGCCTAGCTGCCACACTGGATTGTTTTTAATGACCCTGTAAGCACTTACAAAACAGAAGATTATTTTTAGTATTTTCCTGTTACATTGCTCTTTCAAGAAGTGTAATATGACAACCATTAGTGGCAAATTGGGTAAAAAGTAATGTAAATTTAAACAAATATTTTTCAGACAAAGAAAGGAAAAAAATGAGAAAACAGACACTTAATATAGCTATTATAAATATATAGAGATACTTTGAAAATAGGTAGACACACCTTAAAAATTAGTCATCTTTTCTTCTTTCAAATTCATTTTCCAGTAACAAAGCACATTAAGTTGTGTGATAACTGCCTAATTACATCTATTTTCTAACCCACTTCTTAAGTCTATAGAATAATCAAGTCAAGACTATTAATATTAAGTAACCATAAATAAGACAGAATTTAGAAAAAAACTGCTTTTAGGTAAGTATTAGGAAATTTCTAATATGGAAAATCATTCAATAAAATTATTCAGCATAATACTACAAATAATAATATCCAAATCTTACCAATTTCAGCAGGTAGTTGTTTGATTTTATTCTCTCGAATGCTGAGCATGATGAGTTTTGACAGGTTTTTGATGTCCTTTTCCACAGTAGTTATACGATTAAAGCGAAGGTAGAGAGTGGTGAGAGAGTCTAGCCTATACACCACTGAAGGAATTTCTCTCAGTTTGTTATGCCGTAAATCAAGCATCCGCAGCTTCTTCAAGTTATCAAGAGAGTCAGGCAAACTGGTAAGTGAATTTTCACTTAGAGCCAGTGTCATGAGATTTACTAGACAGCCCACCTCTGCTGGAAGGGACTGTAATTTGTTACTGTATAAATAAAGTTCTGTTAATTGGGTCAATTCTTTGATTGACGATGGCAGTATGTGTATAGACCTCTTGGATAAATCCAAGCGCATTGAGTTCTCCTCCCGGCACTTGTTGAGCTCTTTAATCACCTCAGCATTGCTGGATTTTTTTCTAGTCCCAGGTGCTGGATTTGGCCGTTTGATCGTATTGTCAACTGAAAAAGCCACCCCTGGCTGGGCAGCACTGGAGTCCTTCTTTCCATCTTTGGCATCTTTCCCTTTGGTTTTAGGTTCTTTTTCTTTGCTTTCTTTCCCAAAACCTCCAGAGGCTTTTGCCTCCTTTTCTCTTTCCTTGGCTGATGATACTTTGGGATCTTTCTCTTTAGAGTCTTTTTCTTTTCCTAAACTACTACTCATGGTGACTCAAGGTTGGACAAAAAACTACATGAACTATTTATTTGCCAGCAATTTGAATTCAAAGATGAACAGACAAAGATCCTACACAATCAAAAGAGGTGTTGGCATGAAGAAGTAATCAGCATGGAGGAATATCCATCTGTTACATGATGGATCTAAAAGCACTATGCCCATTTCTGATAACTCATTCCAACTGGTAAAATGATGCTGGTCAGGTAATGATTCATTAGAATTCCTGAAATATAATAGAGAGTATTAAATTACCTTAGGTTATAATTTATATTATTTAAACAGCCTCTGAAAAACCTTAATTGGGAAATTTGCCATTTTTCTATGATTTGACATAGTATTTACTTAATACCTTTTATTATGCTAAATTCACTGAAAACTAGAAAAGTTAGTGAGGCAAGCCTACCTTTCAAGGAACTTGCAGTCAAACAGGAAGAGGTAAGAAATGAATACAAATTAATATGGTACAAAACTTTATGAGACCTCAAAGGTGAAAGAAACCACAATAGCCACTAATGTTTACTGAGTACTTTCTATATACTAGCACTAAAGAATTTACAAATATTAATTTAATACATATAGCAACTCTATGAGGAATAAATTGTTATTTCCTAATTGAACAAAGGGACACAGAAGCAGGGAAATATTTTTAAGTAACTAGCCTTGTAATCTTGGCAAAGTGACAGACCCAAGATTCCAAATTAAGTAGTGTATATCCACAGCCCTTATTCCTATCTACTAAACTAAAACTGCTCTATCTATAACTAATTAGCAGGCAGCTTTAGATAACAGGACAGATTTCAAAGCAGATGAAAGACTGGAGAATGATATAGGAAAAAAAAAATGAATAAGGTGAAATATGTATGGGGGGAAAAAGGCAAAGAGCTCAGGAAAAAGAGTTAATTTGATTCTGATGCAGGTAAACCAGAGGACCACCTTTGAGAAACAGTGACAAACAACAATCTCCAATGATATCTATAGTCTAAGGACTAGAAAAATAAGAAAGATCAATGGCATAAGATTCCTAAAAGTACAGAAAATTGGCCTGGAGATGTAGCCCAGTGATAGAGCACTTGCCCAGCATGTATGAGATGCTGGGTTCAACCCCACCCCAAGCACCAAGAAGAAAAGTCCAATTAAAAAAAAAAAAAGCAAGAGGATCAAAAGTTTGAGGCTAGAGGCAGCCTGCATAATTGAGCAAGACCCTGTCTCAAGATAAAAAATTAAAAAGGGAGCCTGGCCCAATGGTGCATGTCTTTAACCCCAGTGACTCAGGAGGCAGAGGCAGGAGATCTCAAGTTCAAGGCCAGAGACAGCTTGTATAACTTGGTGAGACTTTGTCTCAAAAATACAAAATAAAAGTGGGCAGTGGTTGCACACTTGCAAAAAGCCTGTGTGAGACCCTGGGTTCAACTCCCCAGTACCATTAATTAATTAATTATCAATTAAGTAATAAAATAAAGGGGTACAGCTCAGTGGTGGAGTGCTTGCAAAATATGCATAAGGCCCTGGGTTCAATCCCTCCAGTACTGCAAAAAAAAGTACAAGAAGTTCATTGGTAAATGATCAAAAGAATCCACAAAGAGGAAAAAGATAAACAAAATCTTTGTGTAAGCAAGCTTAGGGATACAGCGTTTGCCTAGCATGAATGAGGGTCCTGGGTTGGATCCCAAGGATCAAGGGAATAAAAACAAAACAAAAACTTTTTTAAGGGTATGAGCCCCACCCATACAAGTTTACAGTTTAGACAGTCAAAACATTCACTTATGACAACTAAGTAAATGGTAAGATAGTACACTGCTTCCTCAGATGGGTGACATAAGCTATTGCACTTTGGGGAAAATAGATATTAGTTAGGATGGCTGAGAAGAACTTAGCAATAGCTCTTAACAGGGTGGAATTCAAGAAAATAGAGAGGTGGCAAAGCATCACAGGAAGGATCTCATGAAATGGTTAAGTTTTGCCTAGAATAAAGAATGGGCTTGGTTTGTGTGTTAATTGTTGTTAGGTGCTGTTGAGTTGGGTCCAACTCAGAATAACCCTGTGTACAATAAAACAAAACACTGCTCAACACCATGCCATGCCTGGCACTATGTCAATGCAACTCTGTAATTCCTAGGGTTTTTGATGGCTGATTGTTTCAAAGTGGGCTGCTAGGTCCTTCTCCCATTTTTGCAGTGCTGGGGATCAAATCCAGGGCCTCAGAGAGTACAGACAAGGACTTTGAGCTAAACCCCAGCGCTTGGTTTGCATGTTGTTGTTAGGTGCCGTCGAGTCGGTATCTGACTCATAGTGACCCTCTGTACAACAGGGGAAACACTA
Source organism: Pedetes capensis (assembly GCA_007922755.1). Classification (NCBI taxonomy): domain Eukaryota; kingdom Metazoa; phylum Chordata; class Mammalia; order Rodentia; family Pedetidae; genus Pedetes; species Pedetes capensis. Next base: position 81,333 of record VMDO01005768.1, on the reverse strand, counting down.
TTGTCAGTGCTTCTCTGCTGTTCGTAGGGTTTTCAATGGCAGATTGATTTTTGGGAGGGGGTTGCCAGGTCCTTCTCCCAAGCCTATAGCTTCTGGTGTTCCCAGGCGGTCTCCCATCCAGGTACTAACCAGGCCCGACCCTGCTTAGCTTCTGAGATCTGACGGGATCGGATGCCGCAGGGCTACAGCTGCAGGCTTGGTTTGCAAGGACAGTGAAAAGGCAGGACTTTGCTGAAGTAAAGGATCAGATATGGGTAATCTGTAAATTTATGGGATGATCTGTAAATTTAAAACTGTAGGATATGAATGCATATTGGTATATAACACGCTGAAAATAAATAAATATGCTATCATTTGCTAACACAGCAGGAAATCTCTATCGCCCATTGCTCACCACCCCTTCAAAACATGAAGTACATTTACTAAAACCATGTTACAAGGAACAATGGGAAATACACATAGCCAAAGGGATGCAAACATTGCTTATCTGTTTGTATGTAAATGTCATTACACTAAATTTCTGAAAATCTAATTTCTAGATATGTATGTAATAAATTTAGGAGGGCATTTCCTGTGTTACTATGTAAAGATCAAGTGAGATACATAAAGTATAAAAAACAGATATTAAGGGCCAGGCATGGAGGTGCATGCCTGTGATCCCAGTGACTCAGGAGACGGAGGCAGGAGGATTCCAAGTTCAAGACCAGAGACCCTGTCTCAGAAAGTAGAAAAATGGGCTGAGGGTGCAGCTCAGTGGTACAGCATTTGCAAAAACATGCAGGGGTGGGGGCCCTGGGTTCAACCCCCAGTACTGCAGGAAAGAAAACAAAAAATATTGAGTATTATACAAGTTTATCTTCTTAAAAGAAAAGCCCATAGCCTCAGGTATTTGTTAAAAAATACATATTCCCAGGCTCTATCCCACCCTACTCAATCAGAATCTTTATGGAAGGGAATCTAGGAAACTTCAAACGAACAAAGAACAAGCGACTCAACAAATGCTTATCAATTTTGTGAAAGTTGATCTGACCAAATGTGAGATCCAAACTCCAGTATATTTAATATTATATTTTTCAACTAAAACTCTAATATGATGAGGGTTGATGGTAAGAGTAGGTCAGGAAATGAACTGTATTAATGAAAAACAAAGATACCAATAATTTTAAGTTCCCACTGAAGTCTAAAAGGATACCCCACAATCTATAAATGTATGTATATGAAGTTCAGATTACCAATACTTAAGGTGTTTCAATGATTTTACTGTGTGGTGAGGAATGTGAACTGACCTACATACTCATCCTGTAGTTTTTATATCTAATGAGATTTGCTGGTATATTCTTTAGTTACAGGTCATAAAAATATAAATAAAGAATCCAAGCTTGGATCCTGACATTATCACTATGCTTTACTTAATTTGCTAACTAGTCTTCACTACTAAAAAATTTTCACTTCCAGTAAAAATGCATTTTGTCCAGGAGAACTAACAAATGATTTGACAGCCCAAAATTAAGGTCTGAGTCTAGTCCAGATCTGAATCAGGTGACAGTCAAGCTTTTTACAACAGAACACACACTGAGATTAGCCTTTCTTGTTTCTTAGAAAGAAATTACAGAAGTTTGGTTTTTTAAAAAAATCAGTTTAATTGTACAATGTTTGGGAGAACAGCTATATTTGTAAATAAAAATTGAATCTTGTACCCATTTGTGTACCAGTTGTTGTTAGGTGACGTCAAGTCAGGTCAGACTCATAGGGACCCTAAGTACAGCAGAACAAAATAGTCCTCGACACTGTACCGTGTCCGGCACTAGTGTCAGGGCTTCTTTGTTACTCATAGGGTATTTAATGGCAGTGGACTCTTTGGGAGTGGGTTGCCAGATCCCTCTTCATAGTCTGTAGTACCTAGTACTTCCAGGTGGTCTCCCATCCAAGAACTAACCAGGCTGACCCTGCTTAGCTTCCAAGATCAGACAGGATTAAGATGCCAGGGTGCTATGGCTGCTGACTTGTGTAACAGAATATATGATAATCAGTCTCATGCTTAAAATTTAGTGAAAAGGCATAAAATTTCATCAATAATTCAGGTGAGATTGGCAATGGTATTTTTATATCAACATCTTTTCCACCTAGATAACTTTTATTCCTCACTACCTAATAACTACCATACATGGCACACTTGATATGGGCGTTTTCTTGATCTTATTTCATATTCTCACAACCACATCTCAAAAAAATATTAAGCAAATTTCTCTACTTATAACCAAGTAGTTGTTTTGTTGTTAGGTGCCATCAACTCATGTCTGACTCATAGTAACCCTCACAGCATTTTCAATGGCTGACTGTTTTGGAACTATTTTCGGAGTGGACTGCCACGTCCTTCTCTCATTTTTTCGATGCTGGGGATGAACCCTGGGGTCCTCAGGAAGTGTGGAACCGCACTCTATCAACTGAACTAAGTCCCAGGTTAATAACCAAATTAGCTTCCTTAATCTATTTTACTATTAACTGAAAATGGCATCAAATAAACTATCAATGAATACCTCCTTGGTAGAGGTCTGAGCTGATACCAAGGCTTTTCTCTGGCATGTAAATGCTTCAAATTATGAAAAATAAAATTTAAATTCCTAAATTAAAGAGTTCCTACAGTCTCAATTTATAGATGAAAACATTGAAGCACCTAATAAGTGACTGAAGAAAAATTCAAAACCAAGTATGCCCGATTCCAAGTCCCCTGTTTATTCTTTCTCCTACACTATACTGGATTACAAAGATAAGCATCCAAATCTGGTTGTATAAAGATATTTACTATAATTATTTTTGGCTTCTAGTATCTTCTAGTCAGAGGTTGTGTTAGTTGGTTTCCTATCACTGTGACAAAATGCCTGAGATAAACAGCTTATAAGGAGGAAAAGTTTATTTTGACTCAGAGTTTCAGAGGTTTCAGACCATGGATGCTTGACCCTACTGCCTTCGGGCCTGTGGTCAATGTGATGAGATTGAGATGTGGAACAAAGATGCTCACATCATGGTGGCCAGGAAGTGAAGAAAGGGAAAGGGGCCAGGGTTCCAATAACCTCTTCAGGGCACACTCCCAATGACCTAACTTCTTTGCACTAGGTCCCACTTCCTAAAGGTTCTGTCAACTCCCCCAAAGCTCAATTAGCTGGAGACCAAGTGTTCAACATACAAGCTTTTAGGGGACATTTAAGATCCAAACCATAAGGAAATTCAATAAGCTTTCCCTCTAAAGGGTCAGATATTAAAAACTTTAGGCTTTGCAAGCCAGATTGGTCTCTGTTGCAAGTACTCAAGTTTGTCATTTTATTATAAAAGCAGCAGGAAACAATACATAAATGAATAGTACTTGTGTTTCGATGAAACTTTATTTACCAAAATTGGCCTCAAACTAAATTTGGCCATTGGTTCATAGCTTGCCAACCCCTGTTATAAGTCACTGTGTGAGGTTTTAAGTCATTCCTCTCAGGAACTATATGTGTATGGAAACTGGACAAAATAAAAGTATTTTTTCCTTGCTCTTATAGTATACTCACATTACATCTAGTTATTTCCAAAATAAATTTCTTATAATCTAGGAGGAAGAGAGCTAGAAGGAAAACAGGAATGAGAAAGCACCAGCACTGAGTGCATGTTGCACGCCTGTAATCCCAGTGACTGGGGAGGCAAAGGCAGGAGGATCACAAGTTCGAGACCAGAGACAGTCTGCATAATTTAACAAGACCTTGTCTCAAAAAAAGTAAAAGAAAACAGGCTGAGGGTGTAGCTCAGTGGTACAGAACTTGCAAAGCATGCAAGCACGAGGCCCTGGGCTCAACCCCCAGTACAAAAAAAAACAAAAACAAAAAAAAAAAAACTATCCTTGGGGCCAGATAAAGGCATATACCTGTATTCCCAACATTCAAAAGGATAAGGCAGAAGAATAGTGAGTTCTATGTCAGCCTGGGCTACATTAGCTAGACCCTGTCTCAAGAGAAATAAAGAAATTAAACTATTAAAAATCTTGGTATAAACACAATTATGGTAATAATCACATCACATGTAACAGTATTTATTTTAAAATAATCAGTAGGCCATGTATAGATGTGAAAGCCTTATAGTATTAGATCTTGAATTATAATAGACAGGAGTTTTGGTACCAAATGGTTCCAGACGGCTCATTATGTCCTGTACTTTCTACTAATTACGACCTAACAACCAAGATAAAATTCATAAAGCATCTAGCAGAAGACTCTGAAGAGTAAGAAAAGAAGACTGACTAGTCTTCTAAGTCTTCTAAGACTGACTAGGGCCTTAGGGTATCAGGAATTACATGGAATTAAATTTCCTGCAGTTTTTCTGTTTGTCTTTTTGTTTGTTAGTTTTTTCTCCTATATATTCCAGCCCTGGTAGCAGAAAATACAACGAAATATCACCAATAGACACCAAAAAAAGCTAGGCACCAATAAATAAAAGCTCTAAGACAAGTCTGTTGACTTTAGTCAAAGGAAGATGAAGGCAGCCTTACAGACTGGCACCTGTTTAACTATACCCTCCTTATTCGACTTGAACACTACAAGAGAAATCACGTCCCCCTACCTCCTTCATTGGCACGGAGGCCACAAAGACTGTGGAGTAAAACCCTGCCAACCGTCACACCTTTATACTAACTGGAACAGAAGAAACAATCTCCCTTCATATCAGTTCTGTGGTTGGGTGTAAAGTGAAGCCCTTTTGACCACTCCCACCCTGCACTGAGCAAATATCAGGTAAAAAGTGGTAGCCCCTCTCCCCCCCAATTTCCATTGGTACAAAAGATATTCACGAGGAAGAGCAACCTGTTGATTAACCCTTGTCCTTCACTAAGAAAATGTTAGCAAACAAGTGATATACATCCTTTCCCCATAAGAGAAAACGTAGAGTATTTAGCAGAAGAACAAGCTGGAGAGATTCTTTGAATCTCTGTAGTAGTTCACACATAAAAGCAATCAGAATCAAAACAACAAATGCTTTGAAAACTATTGGGTGGTATACATCCCATATTTCAGATTGACTTTGGGGTAGCACACAAGCAGGGCAGACCCAATTACCACTGAAAAACGTTTGAAAACTATATTGGAACTAACGATCACAAAAATGGGTCAGGATATGTGTACTAAACCAAATACATTGAGTATCCACTAAAACAGATTTAAATAGAAATCAGTTTCATAAGAGACTCAAAATGTCCACGATACAATCCAAAATTACTCATTATAACAAGAACTAAGAAAATATCAACCCTAAAGAGAAAAGACAGTCAGTGAACATCAACACTGAAATGATGCAGATGTTAGAGCAATGTAATAATTTTAAAGTTGCTCTTGAAAAAAATTTAAAAAGCTTCAACAAGAAATTATATACACTCTTAAAACAAGAGATTAAGTAGAAAGTCTCAGGAAAGAAAAGACAAAAAGAGAAAAATCTGAAAATTTTACAACAAAATAAATTAAAAATGTAAAACTCACTGTATTGGCTCAGTAGAAAGACTAACTGAACTTGAAAAAAGATAAACAGAAGTTATCCAAATTGAAAAATACAAAGAAAATTGATTTTCTAAAACTTAATAATAGAAACTCAAGGAGCTGTGTGAAAATAAAACATCTCACATTTGTTTCTTAGGACATCCAAAAGGAGAGAAGAATGCAGGTCTAAAAAAATTATCTGAAGGGATGATGGCTGAGAGCTTCTGAAAAAGTAAAGACATATACCTAGAAACAAAAAGCTGTACAAACACCAAACAGGAAAAACTCAAATCATGCCTATGATAATCACATTTCTGAAAACTAAAGATAAAGAAAATATTGAAAACAGCCAAACAACAAAAGTACAAACCTACAGGAGAACAATGATTTGAATGGCAGCAATTTCTCATCAGAAATCATATAGGCCGGAAGGAAGTGTCGAACATTTTTCAAGTGTTGAAAGAAAAGACCTGTCAACAGAGGATTATTTACCCAGCATAAACATCCTTCAACAATGAAGGTAACATAAAGATATTCTCAGATGAGGAAAATGAAAAGAATTACATACTGAAACTTAGAACATCAGGAATGAAGAAAGACTGGGGGGAAAAGGGGAAGAATATGGATAATTGGCAATGGGGGAACAATATGGAAGAATATGGATAATTGGTAATGTTTCTCTTTGATTTTGTGAATTATGTGTCTGTTGAAAGCAGTTGAAAAAGGCTGGTGTCAATGCATGAAGATTAATATTTAAGACAATATCATAAAGAACTGGAAAGCAAAAGACTTTAGTATGCTAAGATAATTATATTCTACATGAATTGGTAAAATTTTGATAACAGTAAAGTGATAATTTAAGAATACTGTAATCCAATAGCAACGACAAGGACAAAAAAAATAATCAGAAAAAGAATTAAAAACAGAATGAAGAATAAAAGTGCTGAAAATTCATATATAAGTTTTTATGTAGACATAAGATTTCAATTCATTTGGGCAAATGCCAGCAATTGTTGGGTTGTACAGGAGTGTTTTTAGCTTTGTAGAAACAGCCAAAGTAGCTGTTATCATTTTGCATTCTTATCAGCAATGCAACAGAGTTCTTGTTGCTCCATGTCCTTATCAGCATTTCTTGTCCAACTGACTTTTAACCAAGTACAAAAGTAATTCCATTCAGAATAGCTTTTCAACAAATGGTATTGGAATAATTGGACGTCAATAGGCAAAAACAAAAAAACAAAAAAACAAAAACAAACAAAAAAAACCCTTGATCTAAACCTCACATTTGGAACTCACATTGAATAGATAGAAACAGTGATAGTTTAGATTGGGAGATAGAGGAAGAAGCTGGATGAACACTGAAATCGAGGATTTGGCTTCGGAGGATCTACATAGAGGACAGTAGCTGGGTCATCATTCCATCATTTCAGCATCACGCAGAAGGCGGACAGAATCCCGGACACTCGGAGGGGACTTAGAGCACACATCCACAGGGGCCTGACCCAACATGGAGAGCAACCTTGACATCACACTGACACCCCGCCCACGGGACACAAACTACAAGTTTTGGGTGAGTCAGTTTGAGGTGGCACACGGAATCGGCATTCCTAGTGGTGCACACTACGCAGCCAGAGACGCTGGGCTGCTGTAGGACCCTCATGCAAGAAAATAGGGATCAGATCCACGAGAGTGAATATGTGAGGGTGCAGGGAGTGATCGCAGAGGGAACTGGGAAACCGGTGCCAGCGGTGCATGACCACAGCAGAGGCCCCGCACCTTCCCTCATGTTGTGGCGGTACACTCGTGTAGATGCGATCTCCACAGACATACGGGCACACATACACCTGGATCTCAGACACACCAGCAGCGATTCTAAGTCATCCCACTATACTGTGGAGTAAGCTGGGGTCTGCGGAGGTGACTGAGCCCCACTCAGAGAGCTCCTTTTCGGCAGAGCCTAGCAGCACAATTAGTCCCAGAGCAGTTTTGAGCATGATTGCTGCACATGGACAGACCTGCTGCAGATTCCCTCAGGGGTGGTTGGATATCATCCCGCCCACTGCAGGGGGAGAAGTGAGGAACCCACAAGGGGATCTGGACCTCCAAAGTGGGCGGAAAGGCCTGCAATAAAAATCCACGATAGCTGCCATATTCCCTCCATGCTGTAGGCTTTGGGGCAGAAATCTCCAATTTGGGGAACTGGCGCCCAAACTACGTGGGACAGGGAGAACTCCAGGGAGGCCCCCACAGGTTCCACTGCCTCTCTAACAATACAATAGACACAGAATATTTCATGGAACAGACTCTATGTGCACTCAGTGTCCCACTTAAACCTAGGGGCTGCCCACCATACCCACTCGATAGAGGGAACGTACGGAAGCCCTATACACTAAGGCAGACTGCTTCCACGGATTGTGTGAAAACACTGCCACCCTGAGTTCTGCAGGGAGCACTGCATCCTGCAGTGTTCACTTCATCTGGTGGAACTGTGTGTCCACAGTTCAGATTCCACTTGTGAGAACATACAAGGGTCTTTCTTTTGTGTGTGTGTGTGGTACTGGGGTTTGAACCCAGGGTCTCGTGCTTGCGTGCTTTGCAAATGCTGGACCACTGCGCTGCGCCCCCAGCCCATATTTTTTACTTTTTGAGACAGGGTCTCACTAAGTTATGCAGACTGCCTCGGATCTCGAGCTTACGATCCTACTGCCTCTGCCTCCTGAGCTGCTGGGATTGCAGGGGTGCGTCACCGTGCCTGGCTACAAGTGTTTTATGTGTGTGTGGGAGCATGTATGCATGAGGTTTTTTTTTTTCTTTTTTCTTTTCTATTTTTCTTCTTTCTTTCTACCTTTATTCTCTTCCCTTTTTCTATTCTCCTTCTCTTTTTCTTATGCTATATATGTGTTTTTGTTTTAATTATTTTACCCTAAAGTTTTAGCCTTAATTTTAATTTTGACAGTGATTTCTATTAGTCTCTGTCCTCTACCTCCTCTTTCCCCCTCTTCTGTTAGCAGGTCCCCCCTTTTCTTACCCCATAGAAGAGAAACAGAATCTATCGCCTCCCCAGCCCCTAGCCCCTTTGGTGAAGGGTGGCTGGTGAACTAGAGTAAGAGCCACACAGACCAAACAGCCGAAGAACTACGCAGCTTACAAGCTCAAATAAGCACCAGAGATTCAGCACCACACAATCTCAAAGGAAGAACAGAGGGAGAGGTTCTGCACACTCAGGAGAGACAAATTCTATTTCCCCAACCATATTATGGGCGAACAAAGGGGCAGGATGGATCTGAAGGCCCCACAGACCAAAGCCCCCCAACAAATAACTCTAAGGGATCTCAATTCTTAAAGATCTCTGATTTGGAATTCAGATTTATGGTTATAAACAGGCAAAGAGAAATTAAAACGACACTACCAACACCCTTGAAATCCTTGAAAAGAAGGTATCTCACTTGGAGTCCATTCTGTCCTCCCAGCTAGAAATGATAAGGAAAAACCAAGCAATGCTTGCTGAAATGCAAACGAAGACAAATGAATTGAATTCAGCTAAAGAGTCCTTTTCACGGAGAATGGATGAATCTGAGCTGAGGATTTCCCATTCCGAAGATGCCATAAATGAACTTAAATACAAACAGTCAGAAAAGGAATCAATGATAAAGGTATTAAAAAAAAGATTTCCAGGAGAACTCAGATAGAATGAAAAAAATGAAACTTAAGAATTCAGGGTGTCCCTGAAGAAGAAAGATCCACCGGAGGACTTCAAAATCTAGCATATGATATCCTCAAGGAAAACTTCCCAAAGATAATACAGGATATGGATACATACACAACTGAACCATTCAGGATTCCCTCAAAAGCTGATGTAAATAGGTCATCCCCGAGACATATTATCGCTCAAATGCTGTCATTAGAAACCAGGGAAGCTATCCTGGAAGCAGCAAGGCAGAAACCCCTTATTACTTATAAAGAAAACCTATTAAAATTACTGCAGATGTCTCCATATCAACATTGAAAGCTAGAAAGGAATGGTCACAGGTGATTCACATCTAAAAAAAAAAAAAAAAAAAAAAACCTCCAACCAAGATTAATATATCCAGCAAGATTATCTTTGAAAATAGAAGAGTATAAGACATTTAATGATATTGATGCATTTCAACGATATGCAACCACCAAACCATCCCTGGAGAAGACTGTAAATCAATTGGCACATCCAGGAGAGATAAGACAACCCTATATAGGAAATCAAAGAACTGGTTAGCTGAAATGAGTGCAACCCAAAAAAGGACCAAACCAAACATGATTCATAAACCAGTAACAGGTAATGATTGGATATATAACAATAAATGCTACTCAGTAATCACTATTAACGTAAATGGTCTTAACTCGCCAATTAAGAGACAAAGATTAGCTAATTGGATGAAAAAACATAAATCACCAATATGTGGTATTCAAGAAACTCATCTAACTCACAAAGACTGGAATAAACTGAGAGTTAAGGGCTGGAAAAATGTATACCAGACGCGGGGCGGGGGGAGGACAAACAAAAGCAGGGGTTGCAATTCTAATTTCAGATAGATTAAATTTCATTCCAAAACTAATTAGAAGAGACAAAGGACACTACATTTTAATAAAAGGAACAATCAATCAGGAACCAGTAACGCATCTAAATATTTACGCCCCAAACACAGGGGCACCTAGCTTTGTAAGACAAACTTTATGGTACAAAGAACTTTATTGGACCAGAATCAATAATAATGGGAGACTTTGATACCCCACTTTTATGAAGAGACAGGTCATCAAAACGAAGAATCAACAGAAAAACGTCAAATCTAATCTCCACCCTAAACCAACTGGATCTCACAGATATACACAGAATATTTCATCCACACAATGAGGAATACACATTCTTCTCAGCTTGACATGGAACATTTTCTAAGATAGATCATATACTAGTCCATAAGAATTCCCTCAACAAGTACAAAAAAGTAGAAATTATCCCTTGTTCCTTATCATATCATAATGGGATAAAATTGGAGTTCAAGAGCAAGAATAATTCCAGAAACTTTACAAACTCATGGAGACTGAAAAATACACTGCTGAATGATCAAAGGGTTGTTGATGAAATCAAAACGGAATTTAAAAAATTCCTGCAATCAGATGATGATGTAAACACATCCTACCAAAACATATGGGATACAGCAAAGGCAGTTTTAAGAGGGAAGTTTATAGCATTAAGTGCCTTCATCAATAAAGTAAAGAAGTGCCAAATAAATGACGTAATGACACATCTTAAGACACTAGAAATCTAACAACAAATCAATCCTAAAAGGAGTGTCCAAAAAGAAATTACAAAAATAAAGGGAGAAATATCTCAAATAGAATCCAAAGAGATAATTCAAAAAATTAATAAGACTAAGAGCTGGTTCTTTGAAAAGATTAATAAAATAGACACTCCTCTGGCCAACCTCATCAAAAAGAAAAAGGAAAATACAAACATAGTATGGATTACAAAAGACAACGGGTCCATAACCACCAACTTCAACGAAATACAGAAAATTGTCAGGGATTACTATGAGAGACTATATTCCCAAAAATATGAAAATGCAGAAGAAATGGACAAATTTATTAACACATATGACCTACCAAAGCTAACCCCAGAAGATATAACTAACCTCAACTAGCTCATTACATATATAGAAATAGAAAAAGTAATAAAAAGTCCCCCAACAAAGGAGAGCCCAGGTCCTGATGGATTCACAGCAGAATTTTACCAAACTTTTAAAGAAGATATAATACCTGTCTTCCTCAAATTATTCCAAAAAATGGAAAAGGAGGGAACAGTCCCAAACTCATTCTACAAAGCAACCATCACCCTGATACCTAAACCAGGAAAACATTCATCTAAGATAGAGAATTATATACCCATCTCCCTTATGAATCTAGATGCAAAAATATTTAATAAAATTCTGGCAAACAGAATCCAGCAGCATATGAAAAAGATTATTCACCATGACCAAGCGGAATTTATACCACAGATGCAAGGCTGGTTCAACATACGGAAATCAATTAATGTAATCCAGCATATCAAGAAACTGGCAAACAAAAAACACATGATCATCTCAATTAATGCTGAAAAGGCCTTCGACAAAGTGCAACACCTTTTCATGATAAAAACACTGGAGAAGGCACATACCTTAATATCATAAAAGCCATTTATGACAAACCTACAGCCAACATTATACTAAATGGGGAAAAACTGAAACCATTTCCTCTTAGATCTGGAACAAGACAAAGATGTCCTCTCTCTCTCTCCTATTCTATTTAACATAGTAATTGAAGTCCTTGCCAGGGCAATCAGACAAGAGAAAGAAATCAAAGGGATATAGATTGGCAATGAAGAGGTCAAATTATCCTTATTTGCAGATGATATGATCCTGTACCTGAAAAGACCCCAAAACCTCAACCAGAAAACTTCTAGAACTAATTAACAGATTCAGCAAAGTCGCAGATTATAGAATCAACACACAAATATCAATAGCTTTTCTTTACACCAACTGCAAAGAGGAAGAGAAGGAAATTTCAGAAAAAATACCATTCACGATAGCCCACCAGAAAATTAAATACCTTGAAATCAATCTAGCCAAAGACCCTTCAGATCTCTACACGGAAAATTTCAAAACATTAAAGAAAGAAATAGCAGAGGACATTGAAAAATGGAAAGACCTTCCCTGCTCCTGGATAGGGAGAATTAATACAGTAAAAATGGCTATCCTACCAAAACCAATCTATAGATTTAATGCAATACTCATTAAAATTCCACTGACTGACTTTATAGAAATAGAAAAAAATGACCCCAAAATTCATATGGAACCACAAAAGACCACATACAGCCAAAACACTCTTAAGTTGTAAAACTAATGCAGGTGGAATCACAATCCCTGAATCAAGCAATACGATAGGGCAGTGGTAGCAAAAACAGCTTGGTACTGGCACAAAAATAGGCCTGAAGACATCTGGAACAGAACAGAAGACCCACAAATACCTCAACACACCTATAGCCACCTTATTTTTGACAAAGGAGCAAAGCAAGTAAACTGGAAAAAGGACAACCTTTTCAATAAATGGTGCTGGGACACATGGTCATCAGCATGCAGAAAAATGAAAACTGGCCCACATCTCTCAAAATGCATAAGAGTTAACTCAAAATGGATAAAAGATCTGAACATAAAAGCAGAAACTTTAAAACTTATAGAAGGCAAGATAGGCAATACACTCCATCATAAAGGAATAGGAAAGTATTTCCTTAATAGGACTCCAATTGCTCAAGAAATTGCAACAAGAATAGATAAATGGGATTACATGAAATGAACAAGCTTCTGTACAGCAAAAGAAACAATTAACAGAGTCAAGGAAACCCCCACTGAATGGGAAAAAATCTCCGCATCCTATACATCAGACAAAGGTCTAATTACCAGAATTTATAAAGAACTCAAGAAAAAAAACTGCCCCCAAAACAAATAACACAATACACAAACAGGCAAAGGAACTGAGTAGACAGTTCTCAAATGAAGAGGTCCATAAAGCCATGAAACACATGAAAAAATGCTCAATATCCCTAGCCATTAGGGAAATGCAAATTAAAACAACTCTGAGATTTCACCTTACACCAGTAAGAATGGCCAAGGTCAATAAAACCAATAACAACAAATGTTCGCGAGGTTGTGGAGAAAAGGGAACACTCTTACATTGCTGGTGGAGCTGTAAACTGGTCCAACTACTAAGGAAATCAATATGGAGGTATCTTAAAAAACTGAAAATAGATCTACCATTTGACCCAGCTATAACACTATTGGGAATTTACCCAAAGGGAGATGGGTCATCATACCACAGAGACACCTGCGTCTCCATGTTCAATGCAGTACTTTTCACAATAGCAAGGATATGGAATAAACCAAAGTGCCCATCAACAGAAGAATGGATTAAAAAAAACTATGGTACATATACACAATGGAATACTACTCAGCAATCAAAAAAAAATGAAATAAGGCCATTCACAGCAAAATGGATGGAATAAGAGAAATTATTTTAAGTGAATGAGCACAAGCTCAGAAAGAAATACCACATGTTCTCACTCATATGTGGGAGCTGAATCAAAATTATAAGAAGGAAAAAATCCTATACAAAGGTCAGATCATAATAAAAGAAAAATAAAGCTAAGAATGGTACTATTACAGATGGTCTAAAAAATGCATGTAATAGTTCTGACAAGGCAAAAAGAAAGTTCACTGCAGGAAAAGTTTCTATCTTAAACAGAACTGGAACCCAAGGATATATAGAAAAATATTACCATAAAAAGACAAGTAAATGGTAGAGAAGTCTTTGATGGGGGGATGGGATGGGGAGGGAATCGTACAAGAGGGTAAGGGGGAACCTATATGAATAATGTACAACAAAATGCATATCTGGAAATGTCACAATAAAAAGCATGTGTGAATGAATCACATTAAGGTGTACATTAAAAATTTCCAATAAAAAAAAATGAATCAAAGACCTAAATGTGAAAAATAAAGTTATAAACTTTCAGAACAAAACCAGAAGAAATTCCTTATGACCTAGAGTTAGGTAGAGTTACCAGGGATAACACCAAAAAACCCTTAAAGAAGAAAAAACTAACAACTGGACTCCATCAAAAAATATTTGCAAGAAAGTATTTGTAAATCATATATGACTGAAGTTATATTCAGAATATATTTAAAAACTTCAAGAAGTAAGAAAATAATCAATGTAATCAGAAAACAGGTAAAAACTTGAATAGAGATTGCACCAAAAATACAAATGCCAAGTAAGTATGGGCAAAGATGTTCAACATCATTAGCCTTTAGGGAAATACAAGTATAATGTAGGCATCTATTAGAAGAATGAAAATAGAAAAACACTGATGATACCAAGCTCTGAAGAAAATGTAGATATTGAGATCTCTCATTCACTGCTGATAAGAATATAAAATGGCATATTCACACTAGAAAATCATTTGGAAATCTCTCCTAAAGTTAAACACTTGATATACATTGCACTTTCAGGTATTTATTAGAGGAATGAAAACTTGGGTTCACCAAAAAAAACAACAACAACAACAACAAAAAAAAAAACCTGGACACACATGTTCACTGCAATTTATAATTCTTCAACATTGGAAACAACCCAAAATCAATTTAATGGGCAAATGAATAAACTATGATACATCCATCAATGAAATATTTCTTATTTAACAATAAAAAAGAACTACTCTTCAATTCAAAACCTTGGCTAGATCTTTAAGGTCACTATAAAGAAGTAGTTGTTGTTAGGTGCCGTCAAGTCGTGTCCGACTCATAGCGACCCTCGTAGAGTTTTCAATGGCAGATTGTTTTGGGATTGCCTTGGGAGTAGGTTGCCACGTCCTTCTCCCATTTTTGGGGTGCTGGGAGTTGAACTCGGGACCTCAGAGACTGCAGCGCAGTGCTCTACCAACTGAGCTAAATCCCAGCCCGATATAAGGAAGTAGTCAATATCAAAAGGTAATAATCAATATCAAAAGGTTACATATTATATGATGCTGTTTATAGAATATTATTAAATAACAAAATTATAGTGATAAGCAAAGGTTGTCAAGACTTAGGGTTAGAGTGAGGGAGGGTATGACTGTAAGGGTAGCAAACAGGAGCTTCTTAGAAGTGATGAATAGTTCTGACCTTTGATTGTAGCAGTTCTTATAAAAATCTATATATGTGATCAAATTTCAAAAAGCCACCCACTCCCACAGAAAAGACAGCATGGAAAAACTGGTAAAATCTTAAATGAAGGCTGTAATTTGTAATTTAATTTGTATTGTACCAATGTCAATTTCCTGGTTTCAATATTTATATAACTATATAAGATGTTATGACAGGGGGAAACTTGTAAAGGATACAGGAGAACTCTGTAGTTTCTTTCAAATGCTGAGTCTAAAATTACTTCAAATGGAAAATGTAAGAAAAAAACAATGTACACTACAATATGTAGTTATTATTTAAAAAATGGCCATTCTTTTAAATAAGCCAAATTTTTAAAAATGACATTTTGGAAAAAAATTTTAAATAATTTTTTAAAAGGAGATTAGCAATGCAAATAGGCTGGGAAAAGATTTATTGCAATCTGGTTCAAAATCAGATAAAAAAACTGTCCAAAAATAGCATTCAATTTTAAAAGGAACATTTTGAAGAAATATTACCAGGGGAGAAAAGGTGTGTTTGTTTGCTTGCTTTTTGCAAAGACAAACATATACAAATACACGTTAGTTAACACAATGATCATTCATATAATAATGTGGTGAGTATATCAGGAATATCCTAGCATATATTCCACTAACTTCCAGATAAAGATAATTAAATTAGAATTCAGAAGCTGTGATAGCATATATCAAAATAATAATTCCAATTTTACTTGTCACTGAATCTAGTATAAACTGAGTTTGCAGTAAGAAAATAAAAAAGATAAAAAACAAAATAAAAATGAGAATGAGGAAAAATAGCTGTATTGTCCTAAATACTACCACAACGGTAAGTGTATAATCTGCTAACATCTAATAAGTAGTGTGCTGATGTCACATCACTACTTGTTTGGAATTTGGAGGTCGTATTTAAAAGACATAGCTGCAAACAGACTTTCTTTCCTTGGAAATAATTTCATTACTTTATAATTCACTTGGTTAACATTTAAATGCCTTCTACAAATGGTACATTTGACAGGTATTATAAAATCAAAGATGAACATTAATTTAGAAAAATAAAGGGTAAATGACTTGTAACTACATTGGACCCAGGAAGAAGGGAATCGCCCCAGACTACCCCAGAGCATAGTTCTGGTAAGAAGTTGTGTTTTGTTTTTTTTAAAAAAAAAAAAAAAAAAAAAAAAGGAATGTGTAGAAATTTTATTTACTTGGACATTATTATAAATGGGATGTTTGGGCCAGGCACAGTGGATCAAGCCCGTAATCCCAGCAACAGGGAAGATAGAGGGAGGATAATTGTAGGCTCTAGGCCAGACACAGCCTGCCTAACTTAGCAAGACCCTGTCTCAAAATAAAAAATAAAATGGGCTAGGGGTGCAGCCCAGTGGTACAGTACTTGCAAAGTATGTTCGAGGCTCTGCATTCAGTCCCTAAATACCAGAAAAAAAAGGGGAGGATATGTATATATCATGTAGATATCAACAAGATATAGGTGAACAGTTCCTAAACAGCAGGACAAAGACCTCATGCAAAAATTAACATTCTAATTATGCCATTCAAGTACTTAACAAATATTAAACTCTTCCCAGTGTCAAACATTGTACTAAGTGCTGAATAAATAAAACAAACCTGGTTCCTGCCTTCAAATTGTTCATAGTTACATAGAAAAAACAAACAAATAAAAAACACTCCAAAATGAGAAAACGTCTGCAGCTGTAGCACTGTGGCACCAATCCTGTCAGATCTCGGAAGCTAAGCAGGGTTGGGCCTGGTTAGTACTTGGATGGGAGACTGCCTGAGAACACCAGGTGCTGCAGGCTTGGGAGAAGGACCCAGCAACCCACTCCCAAAAATCAATCTGCCATTGAAAACCCTATGAATAGCAGAGAAGCACTGACAATAGTGTTTCGCCTGTTGTATATAGGGTCACTATGAGTTGGACACCAACTCCACAGCACCTAACAACAAGAAAATAACATGTAAGGAAGGGCCTAAAGCACCAAGAACACTAGGATACAGAGGCACTAAATGGAATTCAATGCTTCATGATTATGAATAATGGAGAGAGATTATCCTGCAGTTAAGAAAAAACTTTTACTTTGTGTTGTACATTACATAGGTTTATTGTGGTATCATACAGAATAATTTCACTGTCCTGTAGTCCCATATGCTCCATTTATTCATCCCTTTCTCCCTTCCTCTCTCTTCATGTGTCCCTGGCAAATATTTTCAAATAGCTGAAAAATGCACAAAAAGCACTTTAGCCTATATTATCTCACTTACTGAAGAAAACATAGTATACACTAAACTGCTTATCTGAAGTAGAATGCTGCAACTCACAGGTGAAACTTCAATGATGTACGTTTCAGAGAATGTGGTTAACCACTAGAGAAATTGAACTTGTAATCCAGGGTAGAAAGGACTGCATGTTATCCACTGAACAACACAATTACACTATGGTTAAATAGTATTACCATCTCTGAAATACACCACCAACACAAAATCATAAAAGCCTGTATTTTAACCAAATAGAAACATTACATGTGGATTTATTCTTTAAAAGGAAAATTAAAGAAGAAAAATAGTCAAAGTAGTCAAAGTCTGTCATACTTACTATGCGTTACCTCTAGTTCTCATTATAATCTCTTTATACCCTCTCCTCAACTACTAAAATGAATGTTTTAACAAACTGCCTTCCTTTGAAAAGCACTAAGCTTTTCACCATTGGGATCACAACAAATTATGGATAACATTGTGAAGAATGGGAATACCAGAGCACTTAACTGTATTCATGAGGAATCTGTATGTGGACCAAGACGCAGTCATTCAAACAGAAACAAGGAAACTTTGCCTGGTTTAAAGTCAAGAAAGGTAGCCGGGAGTGGTGGCACACTCCTGTAATCCTAGCTGCTCGAGAAGCAGAGACAGGAGGATCGCAAGTGCGAGACCAGAGGCAGTCTGCGTAACTTAGCGAGACCCTGTCTAAAAAAGTAAAAAAAAAAAAAAAAAAAAATGGGTTGGGGGTGTAGCTCAGTGGTCCAGAATTTGCAAAGCATGCAAGCACGAGGCTCTGGGTTCAACTCCCAGTAATGCAAAAAAAAAAAAAAACAAGTCAAGAAAGGACTGCATCAGGCCTATATTCTTTCACAGTACTTCCTCAATCTCTATGCTGAGCAAATAATTGGAGAAACTGGACTTTATAAGGAAGAACACGCCATCAAAATTGGAGTAACACTCATTAATAACCTGCATTGTGCAGATGACACAACTCTGCTTGTTGAAAGAGAAGATTTGAAACATTTACTGATGAAGATCAGGGAACACAGCCTTCAGTTTGGACTGTGCCTCAACATCAAGAAAACAAAAGTCCTTACAACTGGGTCAATATGCAACTTCATGACAAATGGAGAAAAGATTGAGGTTGTCTAAAACTTTGCTTTACTTGGTTCTACAATCAACATCCACAGAAGCAGCAGTCAAGAAATTGAAAGATGCATTGCATTGGGAAAAGCTGTTGCAAAAGACCTCTTTAAAGTGCTGAAAAATAAAGATGTCACATTGAAGACAAAGGTGCACTTGACTCATGCCATGGTATTTTCAGTCACATCATATGATTGTGAAAGCTGGACGTGAATATGGGAGACACAGAGAAGAATTGATGTTTTTGAATTGTGGTACTGGAGTCAAATACTGAATATACCATAGACTGCCCAAAGAACCAAAGATCTGTCCTAAAAGAAGTGAAACCAGAATGCTCCTTGGAAGCAAGGATGTCTCAACTGCATCTTCCATATTTTGGACATGTTGTCAGGAGGGACCAACCCTTGGAGGAGGACATCATGTTTGGGAGAGTGGCAAGTCAATGAAAAAAAGGAATACCTTCAACTAGATGGACTGACACAATGACTGCAACAAGACTGTGGCCTGGCATAGTGTACAAGAGTGTTTCATTCTGTTGTACATAGGGTTGCTGTGAGTCAGACCTGACTAAATTGCACCTAACAACAATAGCCATAACACTTTGGTGTCCAATCCCATCTGAATGCAGAAGCCAAAACAGGATGGAGCCTGGTTAGTCCCTGGATGAAGACCCCCTGGGAATCCTGGGTGCTACAGCCTTGGGAGAAGGACCCAGCAGCTCACTCCCAAAACAATCAGCCATGGAAAAGTTTATAAATAGCAGAGAAGCACAGACCTAGTGCTGGGCACCGCACATTCCAATAATGTTTTGTTCTGTTGTACATAGGGTCACTATGAGTTAGACCCAACTCCACAGCACCTATCAACAGTAGAGTTTTTGTTAGCATGTTTTATCCATTTGCCTTTTTGCAGTACAGGGCTTCATATATCCCAGGCAAGAACTCTAAGAGTGAACTACATTCTCAGTACCTAAAGCACTGTTATAACCATCTGTTAAAGTATGTATCATGTCTGAAATCTTAATTTATAGCAGGTCATCCTCTCTTTCACTTACCCCAGAACACTTTTCTCTAAAAAATTTAAAGATATACATATATTAAAAGTTCTACTTTACTCATTCCATTTCTGCCACATTTTGTCTTCAAACTGGTATCATTTGTTTAAACAAGTGATGCTTTTTTCTCTCAATTTTCAATTTTTATGTTAAAGGTAATTTTTCCCTTTTTGTGGATAAAGGCAATACTCAACTGGTATCTTCTAACCAAATAACCACAAATACATAATACAGGTTTAGCATCCCTTATCTAAAATGCTTTAGACCAGAAGTATTTCAGATTTTGGAGGTTTTTTTGCTTTTTTTGGATTTTGGAACATTTGTATAGACTTTCCCATTTGAACACTCCTAATACAAAAAAGCCTGCAGCCATAGCCCTGTGGAATCCGATCCTGTCAGATCTCGGAAGCTAAGCAGGGTCGGGCCTGGTTAGTACCTGGATGGGAGACTGCCTGGGAACACCAGAAGCTGTAGGCTTGGGAGAAGGACCTGGCAACCCCCTCCCAAAAATCAATCTGCCATTGAAAACCCTATGAACAGCAGAGAAGCATTGACAATAGTGTTTCCCCTGTTGTACAGAGGGTCGCTATGAGTCGGATACCGACTCAACGGCACCTAACAACAACAACAACAACAATACAAAAAAGCCCTGTGGCATCCAATCCCATCAGATCTCGGAAGCTAAGCAGGGTTGGGCCTGGTTAGTGCTTGGATGGGAGACCACCTGGGAACACCAGGTACTATAGGCTTGGGAGAAGGACCCAATAACCCACTCCCAAAAATCAATCCACCACTGAAAACTCTATGAATGGCAAAGAAGCACTGATAATAGTGTTTCACCTGTTGTATATAGGGTCACTATGAGTTAGACACCAACTCAACAGTACCTAACAACAACAACAATACAAAAAAACTAAAATCCAAAATGCTCCAAAACCTGAAGCATTCTGAGAACCACCAGTGCTCAAAGCTTCAGATTTCAGAGCATTCTGGATGTTCAGGTTGGGAATGGACAACCTATAGAAAGAAAGAGGAGGAAATAGAACATTCAGACAAGAATATTGTGGTAAAATGTTACTAGCAGCACAATAAAAATTATAAAGAAAAGCTCTATCACCACTAAAGGAAACTTGAAACTTGTGGTTTTCTTCTCCTTTTGCTCATAAACTCAAATGTTAATGAGGGAAAATGGTATGAAGACTTCAATTCAGCAAATAGAAAAAACCTCTCCTTTCCCATTAGCCATAAAAATTAGATATACTTGGTACACAGGCAAAGACAATAGGTGAGACAGAATTCTTCCATTTAAAGTGAGATGCTCAAACTATGAGACATTAATTGTGGCCTCTGATATGCAGTAAACCAGCAAGTTTGTTACTCTATTACTAAGATTAAACTCTCACCATGTCAAAGTAGACATAGGAAATTATACTTGACTAGATTATGTCCTCAAGGCATTTGATATAAACCAACCTTCAAGAGCTCCCATGTGTCTGTCAGCTTATCCTGCTGTGGGGGCTTGCATGTTGCTGTGATGCGGAAAGCTATGCAACCAGTATTTCAATACCAGCAGGGCCACTCACAGTAGACAGGTTCCAGCTGAGCTTCCAGATTAAGACAGACTAGGCAGAAGGACCCGGCAGCCCTATGAATAGCAGAGAAGCACTGTCAAATATAGTGCCAGAAAGTGAGCTCCTCAGGCATTCAAGAAACTACTGGGGAAGAGTTGCCTCCTCAAAGTAGAGTCAGCCTTAATGACGAGAACACAGTAAAGCCTCTGGGACCTCCTTTTCCTAATATGGAATGACTCAAGAAACATAGTAGCTTCAACATTGGGCTCAAATATAAAAAGACTGCGTGCATGGCACAGTGCTGGATAGTGTTTCATTCTGTCATATTTAGCACCACTGAGAGTCGGACCTAACTAGACAGCACCTAACAACAAATAACAAACTTTCCACATAATCGTTAATTATATTTAATATCCTTTATCTCAAAATTCAGCCAGTATAGTTTTATCTGCTTAGCTGAGATGTACAATAGCCCCATCTTATTTTAGATTAAAAACCCCATAAGTCAAATTTTAAAATAATATATATACTTCTCCTTGTAAAAAATATTGACAGGCCACGTGTGGTGGTGCATGCCTGTAATCCCAGCAACTTGGGAAGCAGAGGCAGGAGGATCGCAAGTTCAAGACCAGAGGCAGTCTACATAATTTAGCAAGACCCTGTCTCAAAAAGTAAAAAAATGGGCTGAGGGTGCAGCTCAGTGGTACAGCACTTGCAAAGCATGCAAACACGAAGTCCTGGGTTCAACCCCCAGTACTGCCAAAAAAAAAAAAAAAAAAAAAAAAAAAAAAAAAAAAAAAAAAAAAAAAAAAAAAAAAAAAAAAAAAGAAAAAGAAAAAAAAGAAATTGACCACACTAATATCAACATATCAGAAAAAACTCTGTGATTATCTAGTATAAACCCATCATCCTTCCAATCATCCACTGATTCATGAAATTTTTACTAATCACCTATGAGTCAGAAACTATATCATATCTGTAGCTTTAAAAAAAGATAAAAATCTTTGCTTTCAATGATCCTACAAAGGAATGGAAATAAGCAAGTGAAAAAGTATAAGCAAAGACAATATGAGAGTCCAGGGAAGAGTGTGAGGCTGGGAGTTGAATAGGGATTCACAAGTTCATACTGCAGGATTAAGCATTCTGAGCAAAAGAGATACCATGAGAGCTGGGCATGGTGGCTCACGCCTGTAATCCCAGCAGCTCAGGAGGGGGAGACAGGAGGATCACAAGTTCGAGGCCAGAGGCAGTCTGCATAACTTAGAGAGACCCTGTCTCAAAAAGTAAAAAAACCGGGCTGGGGGCGCAGCTCGGTGGTCCAGTCCTTGCAAAGCATGCAGGTGCAAAGCCCTGGGTTCAACCCCCAATACCAAAAAAAAAAAAAAAAAAAAAAAAAGAGATCCCATGAGAAAACTGACCATACCTATGTCATAACCAATTCTTCTATGGCTGGAATTCAGGCCCCAAGATAAGACTACAAATATAGGTTGTCAAATCTTGAAAAGGTGATTATTCAGATTTAGTAACTGGACTTTATCTCGCAAACATCAACATTTTCAAACTATACTCTCTAAACCATAATGTTCCAGGAAGATATTCTCAGGTGCTGCCACGAGTAAATATGAAGAGCCAATAAAATATTCCTGAAGGCAAACAGGGCATGATCACAAGCATATTTTAAAAATATCTGATACTATTTAGAATTATTTTTAAAAGTCAGAGGCTCAAAAAGAAAGTAGAAAATAGGTAAAGAGCAACCATAATCTAATAGTTAATTCTCAAACCCTCTATCAGTGCCAATCAGCAAGAATCATCTGGGAATTTACAAGTCCCAGGCCTACAACCTGGCACAGTGGTGCTTGCCTGTAATCCTAGCAACTCAGGAAGTGGAGCCAGGAGGATCTCAAATCTAAGTTCAGAGGCAGCTAGTGTAACTCAGGTAAATGACTCAAAATAAAAAATAAACGGGCTAGGGGAACAGCCCAGTAGTAGAGCACTTGCAAAGTATGTGCAAAGCCCTGAGTTCAACCCTCAAGTAATGGGGTTAAGAGGAGAAAGGAAAGAAATCCTAGCCCTTAAGAATGCTAACCAAATGAATTTCTCTGGTAATCAATAGAAATCTATATGTTTAAAGAGCTTTCCAGGTAATTCTAATGCAGTGTCAAATTTGGAAACTATGGCAATAGTCCATGTCAAATACAATAAAGGTATAATCTAACTCCTTTTAATTGTCGTATTTTAGAATTTCATAGGTTGATTTTGAGTTGCCTCAATATTCAGGAAAATGCTATTGGTATTTAATGGGCAGGGTCTGGAGATAAGAAGAACGGTCTCTGAATACTACATAACCTTCAAAGCCCATCAGATATATAACTAGGTGAAATGCTTGCTTATGCAATTTTGGGAACCTAGAACCTAATTCCATATAACTTCCATTGTTTCTCACTTTCAGAAAGCAAAAAGTAATGTCTACTTTCTAGAGGGAAGACAACTTTAACTTGAAACTAAGATTTTTCATAATTTCTAACAATTACTGACACCCAAATTGATCTTGATGTTTGAGTCACAAATAAAATACATTTGTATCAGTTTGTACTTGAAGCTATTACAGGCATATGTACATGTGCTGTTCATTATTTTCTAGTATTGTGCCTGAGCATTTTCATATTCACATGAAAAATGTTTAATAAATTCATTGTTTTCTGTATTTACATGACATAAAAATATTTTTCTCATTATTTCCCTTCTGAATTAGGCTATAATCACTTTTTTAAATCATGTAAGTTACCAGTCTACAAGGAGTGTTAAAAAAGTATTTGTTACATAAATAGGATATTAGGTCTGATGTACTTGAGAACCACTGGTTTAAACTAAAAAACAAAGGTACTAGGAGAAGAGGTGATTACTTTGAGATACTTTAGAGACAAAAATCAAAGCAGGAAGGGATGAACAGAAGGAAGACCAGTAGATCCAGAGTAATGTCTGAGCTGCTGGCTTCAGTTATCAAGTGGATACAAGATGTATATTCAAATTAGGGAACACAGAAAGAAGAAAGTAACAATGTGAACAAACTTATACTAAGGTTCCAGTATAGTTCACAGTTGAAAATACAAGTTTGGAATAAAAGGAGATCTGAGCTGGAATAAAGACATGGCTTTGCTGCCAACAACAAAAGTATGAAATGAGAATATCCATAGAACATGAAGAACATAACATACTGGTACTTTGGTGAAGAAAAACATTTAAGGATGAATGAAGAAGGGCTCATAAAGAGATACACATGAACTACAAAAAAGTGTCAAAGCAGCAACCAGTTCAGCTACTTGAATGTTAGAAAGGAGGAGTAATCAAAACGACCTAATACACTGGCAGAAAACTTAGCTTTATAGGAAAAAGGACCATTTTTCCTTTCAAATAGAAAATCAGAATGGACTCAGCTACAAACAAGTTTGTTTGGGGATTGGTGGAACAGGAAGAAGTTAAAGGAGATTATTATCCAATTTACATTTAGAATCATACATGTTTGGCAAAGTAGAAGCAAATTAATCCACTGAGAGCAAGGGAGGAAGGGTTTTTGAAGAAAGAAAAAGGAATGAAGACATAGACCGGAAATAAAATTAAGAGTCTGTAAATTTAGACATTAATTTGTAGTAGTACTAATCTCCAAAGCTATAGCAGTTTTCTTTTAACAGTATTTAACAATCTAAATTGTATTCCTAAAGTAATCTACAGTTGAGGGGATTTGGAGGGTAATTTTGGCAGGAAAAATAGGGTCCACATAGTAGAGGTAAGACTGGTAGGGTGAAAAAAAGTAAACTTATAACTAGAAGAAAAAAGAAAGATCAAGGAACTACAGCAGTGACTTGGCAACTGGGTATGTATGTTTGACTGTTTAAGAATTAATGTTCTGCCTGGGGAAGGAAAAATTCATGCTAATCCACAAACATACATACAACATCAGCAGGCCAGTTAAAAAATTAAAATCAGGATGAAATAGCACTACATAGCTGGTTAACCGAGTACCTAAAGTAAAAAATGGTAACAACAAATGTTAACAAGGACATGAAGAAACCACATAACTCATACACTGGTAGGAAGGCAAAACAAAGATACAGTCATTCTAGAAAACAGCAGTTACTGTACTTATAAAACACATACTTACCATACAACCTAGCAACTACACTGCTTAGCATTTACCCAAGAAATGAACACTTAGGTTCACACAAAAAATCTGTACACTGATATTCACAGTAGTTTTATTTATGAAAACAAAACTGGAAACAACCTAATGCCCTTTGGTTGGGTGAATGGATAAACAAATTCTGGTATATCTACACAAGGGAACAATACTCAGGAAAAAAAAACAAGGGAACAAACTACTGATACATGTAACAACCTGGAATTTAAGGGTATCAGGTTTGGTGAAAAAGTCAATCTGAATCAGGTGCAGTAGTACACACCTATAATCCCAACACTTGAGAAGCTGAGGCAAGAGAATCAGAGTTTGAGCCCCTCCTGGACTATACAATGTGAGACTGTCTCAAAGAGAGAGAGAGAGAGAGAGAGAGAGAGAGAGAAAGGGAGAGAGGGAGAGAGAGGGAGAGAGGGAGGGAGGGGGAGGGAGAGAAACAAAGAAATAATTTCAAAGGGTGACAGACTTTATAATTTAAGAATGTACAACATTCTTAAAATGACAAAATTGTCAAGATGGAGAACACAGTAGTGGTTGACAAGAGATAAGAAGGTAGGGAGGAGACTTGGTTTGTGGTGATACAATGATTCTGTATCTTGACCATATGGTGGTTACATGAATATATACATGGGATAAAAGTACATAGAACTATATATATATACCCAATGAATATATGAAAAAACCCTCAAAAAAACTGAATAAATTTTATAATCTATTTAATAGTATTATATCAATGTCAATTTCCTGATTTTGATATTGATATTGTACTAAAATTATGTAAAATGCTAACATTGTGGGAAGCTGGATGAAGTGGTTTTCTGTAACTTCCTATAAGTATCAATATTTCTAAAAGAAAAAGTTCACTGGCATAGTCTTACATCCTACACAGCAATTAAACTTTGAGAATTTATGTCAAATGTTCATGCAGTATCAAAGAATACTATGAATGATCTGAATAGGCTATTAAAACATTCCTACCCTTTCCAATTTTGTATCTCAAGTGGGTGATAGAGCTGGACATTGACTTAATCACCAATGACTGCCACTGATTTCATCAATTATAACTATGTAATAAAAACTTCATAACCATCTCTATAGGGATTAGAGAATTTCTGATTGGACCAACACATTAAGGTGCTAAGGTGGTCATGCACCAAGAAATGGTATGATATATCCGTTATTTCTCCAAACTTATATACCTCTTCCATCTGACTCTTCCCAAATTGTAATCTAATAAACCAGAAATCAAAAATAAAAGTGCCTTGTTGAGTTCTGTGAATGGTTCTAGTAATTCACTGACCCCAAGGAAGCATTTATAGTTACTCAGTCAGAAGTATGGGTGGCCCAGACTTGTGATTGGTGTCTGAAGTAGGAGTCGTCTTGTGCTACTGAACCCTTAAGACTTGTAGGATCTGACACTAACCCCAGGTAGTATCAAACCTGACCTGCAGGATGCCCACTTTGTGTACAAAAAATGCAGGAAAAACCCTCACCACATTAAGTGTCAGACTACTGAGAATAAAAAGACTTGATATGTAGCTAAAGTTTTAGAAATATACAGAGACTGAGAAAGATCAAATTTAGGATGTTTTTCAGCTATACTTCAGGACAAACACAGGGTAAAGGTAGTATGCTAACCCAGTGTTAGATAAGCTGATTCCATAAAGTCCAAAGTTACATCTCCATTTTAAAGTAAATGCTCAACTCAAACTCAGGATTTCTCCCCTGCCTAGTTGAAAGATTTAGAAAAGGATCTATCTTTACTAGTAACTAAAAGTGAGTGTGTGTGTTTAAAATAAAATAAGAATCATGTTATACTTATCAAATTGATGAAAAGATTATAAAGAACAGCACTAGTGAGAATACACACATGGATATTCTCATACACATTCTTGTTTTTGTTAGGTTCCGCCCAGTTGGGTCCAACTCATAGTGACCCTATAAACACCAGAACAAAACACTGTGCTATGCACAGTACAATGTTAGTGCCTCTCTGCTATTCATAGCATTTTCAATGGCTCATTGTCCCACGGTTGTTTCTGGAGTGGCTGCCAGGTCCTTCTCCCATTTTCACAGTGCTGGGGATCAAACTCAGGGTCTCGGAGAGTGCACAGCAGCACTATATGAACTGAGCTACACCCCAGCCCCCAGTCTCATACATACAATCTGGTAAAACTTTTCTGAAAGGTACTTTAACAATATCTATCCATTTTAAGTACTTACTCTCTGATTTAGAAATTCTAAGATCAAAAATATGGGCTGGGATTTAGCTCAGTTGGTAGAGCGCTGCGCTGCAGTCTCTGAGGACCCGAGTTCAATTCCCAGCACCGCAAAAATGGGAGAAGGGCTTGGCAATCCACTCCCAAGGCAATCCCGAAACAGCCAATGAAAACCCTATGAGGGTCGCTATAAGTGGGATACCAACTTGACGGCACCTAACAACAACAACAAGATTAGAAATATAGAAAAAAATACTCAGATATATGCACAAAGATATATGTAAGAAGAAATGTACTGCAGTATCTATGATGGAAGGAGATGGGGCAGGGCACCAAGCAAATGTTTGGAAACAAGGTATTGAATAAATTATGTTTCATCCACTATAGAATACTATGCATCCATTAAAAAGAGGGCTGGGGGCATAGCTCAGTAGTATAGCAATTGTCTAGGATGTGCAAGGCCCTGGGTTCAATCCTAAACACTATAAATAATAAAAATGAGAAGGAGGAGGGGGAGGAGCAAGAGCAGGAGAAAAGGAAGAAAAAAAGGAAGGAAAAAAGATAAAGAAAGGAGGAAGAGGAGGTGGAAAAGGAATAAGAGTAGTAGTAGTCATATTTTTTCCTCTAGTATATAAATGAAAGGGCTGGGGTTTAGCTCAGTTGGTAGGGTGCTGCTCCACATTCTCTGTGGACTCGGGTTCGATTTGCAGTACCACAAAAATGGGAGAAGGGAATGACAATCCATTCCTAAAGCAATTCCGAAAACAATCTGCCATTGAAAACCCCAGGAGGGTTGTGAGTTGGACTCCACTCAACGGCACCTAACAACAACAACAATATAAATGAAATAGCTACAGAACAAAAAGATTTCAGAACAGTTAAATCATGTACTTCCACTGTGAACCTGGCAAAAAAAAAAAGTGGGAGAGAATTTAAATAGCACTATTTTGCCTTTCTACTCAGGTATGTGATCAATCTACAGAAAAAATACGGGAATTATTTCTCAGACACCACACATTCTCAAAAACACATTTATTACTCAAGTGGCCAGGGTGAGTGGGTGGTGATAGTTTCCTAAGTTGCTCAAAGAAAAATGTGAATTGAAAGCAACAGAAAAACATTAAATAACCAAGAGAACTCATAAAAATCACAGCAAAGATGACAAGAAACAGTAAGAATCAATAAATTAGAATATTCATAAATCCGCTATAATACCTAAGCAACACTTGAATTTACTAATATCTCTTTATAATAAAATTATATAGCTGTATGACTATATTTACATTTACATATACATATATTATATATCCCTGCAGCAGTATCATTGTGGAGTCTGATCCCATCAAATCTTGGAAGCTAAGCAGGGTCAGGCCTGGTTAGTACTTGAATGGGAGACCACCTGGGAATACTGGGTGCTGTAGGATTGCAAGAAGGACCTAACAGTCCACTCCCAAAACAATCACCCATCAAAACCCTTATGAATAGTAGAGAAGCACTGACTATACTGCCGGGTATGGCACAGTGTCAGGTAGTGTTTTATCTGTTATACATACGGTTGCTTCTGAGATCCCGTCAGATCTCGGAAGCTAAGCAGGGTCGGGCCTGGTTAGTACCTGAATGGGAGACCGCCTTGGAACACCAGAAGCTGTAGGCTTGGGAGAAGGACCTGGCAACCCCCTCCCAAAAACCAATCTGCCATTGAAAACCCTATGAAGAGCAGAGAAGTACTGATAATAGTGTTTCCCCTGTTGTACAGAGGGTCGCTATGAGTCAGATACCGACTCTACGGCACCTAACAACAACATACGGTTGCTATGAGCCATACCTGAATCGACAGTACCTAACTACAACAACATCCTACACACACAAAAGCACATGCAATATATTACATGAGCACTTAAAATTTTTTGAAGGGAAAATTTTAATTGTACACTGTTTTTACAATATGTGCTAATCTTTGGGCCTAATTCCTTAAAATGTGCCTTCTTCATAATATGATTCATTTGTTTTTTCTTAAGAAAATGTAAATGTGGTTGCGGAGAAAAGGGAACACTCTTACATTGCTGGTGGAGCTGTAAACTGGTCCAACCACTGTGGAAATCAATATGGAGCTACCTTAAAAAACTAAAAATTGATTTACCGTATGATCCAGCTATAACACTATTGGGAATTTATCCAAAGGGAGATGTGTCATCATACCACAGAGACACCTGCATCTCCATGTTCAATGTAGCACTTTTCACAATAGCAAGGATATGGAATCAACTGAAGTGTCCATCAACAGAAGAATGGATTAAAAAAAAACTATGGTACATATACACAATGGAATACTACTCAGTAATCAAAAAAATGAAATAATGCCATTTGCAGCAAAATGGATGGAATTGGAGAAAATTATTTTAAGTGAATGAACACAAGCTCAGAAAGAGAAATACCACATGTTCTTACTCATATGTGGGAGCTGAATCAAAATTATAAGAAGGAAAAAATCCTATACAAAGGTCAGACCATAATAAAAGAAAAAAAAAGCTAAGAATATTATAGATGGTCTAGAAAATTCATGTAATAGTTCTGACAATGTAAAAAGAAAGTTTACTACAGAAAATGTTTCTATCTTAAACAGAACTGGAACCCAAGGATATACAGAAAAATATTAACATAAAAAGACAAGTAAATGATAGAGAAGTCTCTGATCGGGGGTAGGATGGGGGGAGGAAGCGCAAAAGAGGGTAAGGGGGAACCTATATAATAATGTACAACAAAATGCATATATGGAAATGTCACAATGAAAAGCATGTCAGAATGAATCACATTAAGGTGTAAGTTAAAAATTTCCAATTAAAAATATCTTAAATACCAAGAATTAAAAGCCTTTCAAGAAATAAAAAAAAGTAAATGTATATGAAAGTTACACATCTATGTAAGAGCAAAGAAATAAAATACACACCAAGCTTAATTTAAATGTTTAATCTCTCCCTGGAAAAGACATGGAAATTAAAGATGGCAAAACAGAAGAAATAGCAGGGAATCGGGTAAAGAAATTTGAGACAAAATTCTAAAAGGCCATGGATACTGTGCTAAGTGTTTGTATTCTGCCATAGACTATTCCTCTAGGCTCTTATTAGTACTACATGCAGTACACCAGTGAAATAACTATCTTGATAACCTTCAATTTGCCAGGTATGATGTATCCATAAGTGGTAATCACCAAATAAAGGAACCTGTGCTCTGGGTCTCACTAGGGCCTAAGAGTTGTACGTCTGTATGTGCCTCAGTCTGCCAGTACTAAAGGAGACAGACCTGTTTTGCACTCCTCAAACTCATTCCCAAAAAGCAGATCTCCACTCCCTCTGCTTTTCTTTGCTCTGTCCTAACAGTATAAAACTTGCTACCTCAGCTCAGATAGGAGTTGAAAGTTTACAAGCTACTTTTACATAATTATGTTTGATATTCAAAACAATTCTGAGAAACAAACACCCCAGTAGTAGTATTCCTATTTAACAGATGAGTTAACCAAGTTTAGAGACAATGACAACACTATTTGCATGAGCAAAAAATAGTTACATGCTAAACACTATGCTACATGTTTTTAGCACACATCTCATTAAGTCACTGCAATAATTCTGAGGCTGATTAATTCTCACTTATAGGTAAGGAAGTTTAGGCTCAGAGAAATTAAATAACTTATCCAATAAAACATAGACCATTATTGACAAAGTTATAAAACTAATATAGTTCTAACTCTTAACTACAATGATGTATGTCCCTTCTATTTCAGAATGAAGTAAATATAAACAGTCATGTAAATAATCAAGATTGGATTCATAAGACAAAGAAAATGTTTGATTAAAAAATTTGGAAAGGTAAGATTGTTTTCTATGGTCTAGGGGAAGAGAGTGGCCAACAGAATACAGAAAACCCAAATGTCTATCCTAAAATAATATTTTCCTACATTCATTTTAGTCTTGATCCTATAGATCACTCTAATAGTTTACTGATCATTCTGGCATTGAAAAGATGAGTTTCTTCTAGCAACATTCTAAACACATAATTCATATAACCTGGAGTTCAATTATTTTCTACTGAATATTTTTCGGAAAAGCATGCTAAAAAAGAATGTAGTGTTTTCTAAATTTAAATTCAATACCTTAGAGAGTAAATTCATAGTCACTTAAGTCTACTTTTCCATTGCCAATAGAACATATAGATAAATCTTTCATAACTGACCACTAAGAAATGATGATGCAGCTCAATTCAGAAAACTTATCTCTTTGGCCCATACACCAATTCTTAAGACCTAGAACTGATTATTTCTTACTAGTAATATTAAAATAAGGATACATGCTTATTTTACAATGGTTCTTTCTCTAGCCAGTGGGAGGGACAATTCAGACAAGTGAGGAGGGAACTGGATGTCCAGAGAACTTCCCTGGGTTATCTATATTAAATTTGACCTGCCTTACAATCTAAAAAAGTGACTCAATTCCTTTCCTTAATTCTCCTATTAAATAGAGATACGATTTAGCTAATTTTCACTGCAAAAGAAATGTGCTTAAAAGTAATATACTAAAAAAAAAAAAAAATGCAGTGAGAAAAAAAAAAGACCATAAGACCTAGAACTGTGAAACTTTGGTTCCAAATTGATAAATTGCAATGTGAGGTGGGCAAATACTAGATTTCTAGGCCTCAGTTTTTTCAGCTGAAAAATCAGACTGGGAATCTACATGACTTCATAGGTACCTAGAGCTCTAAAACTCCTACTGCTAAGTCTTAATACAAAGTAGTTCCAAAGATGACCAATTCCAGTTGTATAATACATAGGAGGCACTCGAGAATTACTTTCAGTCAAGAAGATCAATTCTAACAAATCACTTAAGTCAACACCCTCCTTGGAAGAAAGACACTATCATAATTAATGTTCTGAGTTTATTTATGTACTGAAAAAGCAGTTACTTTATTCATTTAAAAAGGCTTATTAAGTCCCTATGGCAATTAATTATAATTGCCATGCAAGGCAAGCTACATACGTTGGCATGCTGTTTTTAGGTGTTGTCAAGTTTGTGACCCTATGTACAAAAGATGAAACACTAGTGTCAGTGCTCCTCTGCTATTCATAGGGTTTTCGATGGCTGATTGTTTTTTGGGAGTGGGTTGCCAGGTCCTTCTCCCAAGCCCACAGCACCTGGTGTTCCCAGATGGTCTCCCATCCAAGTATTAACCAGGCCTGACCCTGCTTAGCTTCTGAGAGATCTGATGTGATCGGATGCCACAGTGCTACGGCTGCAGGCATACTTTGGCATACCAAAACAAAATATTAATCCAAAAATATTCTCTAATACACTTCCCAAAGTGGGGTGGTGGTGGTGGTAGTGGTGGTGGTGGTTGCTGCTGTTGCTTGAAGTACTGGTGGTTGAACCCAGGGACTCACACATGCCAGGAAAGTGCTCTACTACTAAGCAGCACCCCTACCTTTTTTTCACTTTATATTTTGAGACAAGAATCTCACTAAATTAAGCAGGGTGCCTCTGGCCTCAGCCTCCCATGTGGAGATTATAGGTGTGCATAATGGTGGCTAGCTTCCAAAATATATTCCTACAACACAGTTCTGGGGTCAAGTAGGTATAGGATAAAATATGTTTCAAACAATTATACTCCATCTTTACAACAGAAATTCTTTGTGCTTTTATAGTCTTCACTGAGTACATTATTGCATTATTTATGTTGTTGTTAGGTGCCATTGAGTTGTGTCCAACTCATGGCGACCCTCTTAGGGTTTTCAACGGCTGACTGTTTCAGGATTGCCTCGGGAGTGGATTGCCATGTCCTTCTCCCATTTTTGCAGTGCTGGGTATCAAACTCAGGACATCAGAGACTGCAGAACAGTGCTCTACCAACTGAGCTAAATCCTAGCCCCACATTATTTATAAGAGTTCTCAAACTTATTTGGGTCACTTTTGAGGAGTACCTATTAATCTCTCCTAGTGTTTTTAGTGCTTGTAGTCCAATTATTTACTAGTAAACACAAGTCATTTATCAGACAAATTAGAACATTGAGTTTTACAAAGTTACTAAAAATATAATTAAGATTTCAAAAACATTGAAGTTATCAATAACTGGATTAACAAATTCTTAAAACAAAGTCCAATATCTACCAAGCATTATAATTTTCTGTGAGGCTGTTAGATGCGCTTTTATATTTGGAACTAAGAAAGTAATATAATCAGTCACATAGAAAAAAATGGGGTAAAACAACACCTAGCTCCTCTCAGCTGTCATCCTGCTCTTACTAAAAGAAAATGTAAAATGTAACTGAGCCAAATGAACACCTGAATTTTTTCAAAGAAGAAAATAGAAATAGGCATGTGCCCACCAGCTATCAGGATTTTTTCAGATGTATTTTTTAATAGGGTCATTAAGCGAGGAAAATGAATTGACATTTCCCTCCAAAAAAACAAGATGCCACTCAGAGTACCAAATTATTCCAGAACTAACATTACATCAAAAGCCTTAAAGTAAAAATATTCTAGTGGCAGAATCTAGAGCACGTAAATTCAATTTTCAGATTCAGTTCAAAAAGGAATCAACATCTAAAACTACTAATGAGCACTCTAAAACTAATGCCTAACTGAGGCTGAGCTTTAGCTGAGTTAGTAGAGTTCTTGCTCTGAGGCCCTGGGTTCAATCTCCAGCACCACAAAACAGGAAAAAGACCTGGCAGCCTACTCCCAAAACAATTCTGAAACAAGCAGTCATCAAAAACCCTACGAGTAGCAAAGAAGTACTGACATAGTGCTGGGCATGGAACAGTGTTGGGGAGTTGATTAGTTCTGTTGTACACAGGGTAGCTATGAATGGGACCCAAGTTCCTGGCACCTAACAACAACTAGGCAAGTTTCTGGTCTTACTCTTAATGCTTTCTAATGCACACAGCTTCATATATACAAATGGAGATAATCAGACTCAAATGTTAAAATGTGATTTTTTTAACTTAAAAAAATTGATGTGGGACTGGGGATGTAGTTCAGTAGTTTAAAAAAAAATCTAAAAGGCCCTCTAAAAATAAACTGGTGTTGGCTTTCAGAAAACTACATGAGCACATATTTTATTCTTTATAGTAAGATGATCTTAACTGTAAGAAAACTAGACCTATAGCTCTTAGGATTTCTAGTTTGAAAATGGCAGAGGAAAGATGGTACAGCCCACTTTTCCTCTTGAAAATTCTCAAACAAATAGTAGAGAATGTGAGACAGAAATATGACCCACATCTTCAAAAAAGTATGAAACATGCCTAACTATCCTATATGAGAGGAGCTCCCAAATGCAGTGAAGGTAGAGAGGGATGCTAGAAGAACTCAAGTGAGAGAGATGGCCTGCAGCTTCAAATCTCAAATCTATCACATATCAGTTCTCTATAGGAAATAACACAGCCAGAAAGACAAACCTAACAATCTCTTAAGTCATTTGAAGTTTTCACAGACCTCATGTGGCATAACCGAGAGACACAAAAAAGCCAGAATTGAAGAAATCATAATTTGAAAATGCATACCTTTTCCTAAGAAAAATGGATACAGACTAATGAAGATAAATATTAGTAAAACTACTGTACTTCAAATCTGCAGCCATACCACTGTGGCATCCAATCCTGACAGATCCTGGAAACTACGCAAGGTTGGGCCTGGCTAGTACTTGAATGGGAGACCATCTGGGAATACCAGATGCTGTAGGCTTGGGAGAAGGACCCAGCAATCCACTCCCAAAAAACAATCAGCCATTGAAAACCCTGTGAATAGCAGAGAAGCACTAATAGTACTGTTTCACCTGTAGGGTCACTATGAGTTGGACACCGACTTGACAGGACATAACAACCTAACAACAACTGTACTTCAGAGATTCTTTTAAAAAGAATTCTTTGAAAATCTAGGAAAAAACACTGATACTAAAAATGAAAGAAAAAGTAATTAATGCTGAAAATCAGAAGGAATACCTATAGCGTCCTCAAGGAAAAGATTATGCCTCTAGAATTTATACCCAGTCCAAGGATAACTGAGAAAGCAATAGTTAAATACTATTAAATGTGAGAAAATTCAAGGAATATTGTTCCTGTGTACTGCTATGAAGAAAACAGTAGATGATAAAGTTTAGCCACACAAAGGCATAAGAAAAACTATGGCAAAAGGACAAATTTTGAACACTGGTTTTGGATTATTAGAAACAACACAGATAATTACAGCTGCAGAATATAGTAAGTTACAATAACAATATTGTGTGACCAACAAAAATAGGAGAATAAATGGACAGAAGTATGTTTACATCCTTATGTTGCACTACTTTACACTTCTAAGTTTTTTTCTATTGTTATACCTTAATTCTTATCAATATATTTGCTATAAAAGAGGAAATAAGCATGTCATCATAATAGATGTTGTTTTTGTTAGGTGCCGTCGAGATGGGTCCAAATCACAGCAACCCTTATAGGGTTTGCAATGACTGATTGTTTTGGGGAGTGGACTGCCATATCTTTCTCCCATAGTAAATATAGACAACCTAAAATGTCCACTAAAAGAAAAAGTCTTAGTTCAGAAAACATAACTATATAAACATAAGATTCCCCAACTCCAATTTGAAAAGGTAAAAATGAGGAGTATGCAGAGAGATTCCACACTTTAAAAATGCCACAGGACTTTTATAGACACAAGAATATTGATAGCAGCATTAGTGGTAACACCTACATGTCCAACATCAAGGACCTGGTTAGATTAAAAATTAGTATTTATCAATGGAACACTATATAGTTAGTCAAAAGAAAGGGACAATAACTATGTATTGACATGAAACAACTATCGTCAATAGACACCTTCCCCTTGCTTCTTTTGCTTTCCTTGGTGATTTTAGTTATCTGTGGTAAAGTACAATCTTGAAAATATCAAATGGAAAATTCTATAAACAATTCATACATTTTAAGCTAAGCATTGGTCTGAATAGCATAATGAAGTCTCATGCAGTCCTGTGCCTTTCCATCTGGTGTGTGAATCATCCCTCTGTCCAATGTACCCATGGTATATACACTATTAAGTTGGCTTGGTTATATCCACTGTCCTACTGTAATAACTGTTCTATTTATTATTAGTGTTAATCTCTTATCGTGTCTAATTTATGAAGTAAACTTTATCATACGTATGTACAAGAAAAAACATAGTATACATACGATTCAGTACTGTCCATGATTTCAGGCACACATATGAGGATCTTGGAACATGTCCCATTGCAGGGAGAACTACCGTATAGCAAACAGGTAACAGTGAGGCCTCTAGTCAGTCTGCTGGAGTTCAACTTCCAGCTCCACAACTAGCATGTTACTTAGTTTCTGTGCTTTGATTTCTTCTTCTGTGATAAGGGAATAATATCACCTATTTCTCTAGAGTTGTGACGAAGAGTAATCACCAATACCAAAATGCCTGTTAGAACAGGGCCTAGAACAGACAAAGCACTATATAAATGTTAGATATTATTATAGTTAAGTGAGAAAAATTGAGCTGCAGAAAAGCATATTATGCCACAGTTTAGTAAAATAATGTACATATAAAGTATACATATATTTATAAAATATGTGTCAAAGAATATGTAAATCTGGTAGTGTTTCCCAGGAAGAAAAACTAGGCAGAAATTACATAGTGCGATATTATTTTTACATTTCTGTACACTTCTGTATCTTCTGAATTTTGCACCATAACCATGCACTGACTAGGCATAAGCTACTGCTTAAATTATCTTTAAAAACTTCCGGGAATCTAAGGTGACAGGACATAGCGCCACATTTCTAGTTAGTTATCTGACTACCATGCCTAAGGTACACTTTTTTTTTTATTCACTTCAAAGTTCAAATAAATAGCAAATTCTCAGAATGTGCTTCCCCAATCTATGGAAGTTCAGATATTGAATGTGTCACCATATAAAAGATCTGGGCTATACTGCAGCTCAGTGGGTACAGTGCTTGCAATGTATGAGGCCCTAGGTTCAACTCCTCGGTGCTGCAAAAAATGAATAAATAAAATAAAAACACCACCACAACTGTAATAAAATACAAAAACCTATCTTAGGAGACAATACTGCCTGGACATATGTAAAGGAGTGTTCACTGAAATGTGCACACAAAAAACAGAACATCAGAATAACCTACATTGTGTATCAGGAGACATTATGGTGCCATACAATGGAATATTGTGCAGATAAAGAATATCATACACGTATGATATAAATTTATATAAATTAGAATTTTTGTGTTTTAATGTTAAATAAATTCTGAATTCTCTCCGTACAGTTATATGTCTTCCTTTCTTACTGATGACTGCAATTTATGTACAGCAACATCACAATTTAATCATTCTTGCAGCAGCCCAACTTAGGTTGTTTCTCTTTGCTTTTTTTCATTTATATTAAAAATATTTTCTTGCCAGGACAAATAATGCCTCACTGAGCAAAAATTTACATTCATTGGAACTAGTATTTCTATAAGACAGTTTGCTGAAAGTGGAACTGTTAAGTCAAAACTAGTACACATTTTAAGGTTTTATGGGTAATCCTAATTGCCTTCTTCCAAAATACCTACATCAATTTATATAGAACCTTTCCAATTATCTTTCATCTTCAACAACTTGATGTATGAAAAACGGTGTCATTTTAATCTACATTATTAATGAGCAAATCTTTCCATTCCTCCACATTTTTGGTAGTCAGATAAAATATAACTACCTTATGTTTGACACTGTGGTTTCAAATTTTCTTAACTTACCAAAATTTAACAACTGTTTCACATGAAAATCCAGACCTCTATTGCTCACTAAAAATATCAAAAGATTTCATATCACTGGGTCTGTATTTCTTAATAACAACAATGACTGGCATTGAACAGAAGCTGCCTTAAGTGGCCTCCCATACAACCAGCTCAGATATTACCTAGATTGTGTCCATTCACTCATATTACCTGCCTGGTCTCCTGTCAGAACTGAAGTTTAGGATTCCATTTCTACTGGGTTATTTGGTTATATACTGTTTATTAGGATAAAGTAGGAAAGATGTTAAAATCTTATATACATGTTGTAAATAGCTCCTCGCAGTTGATAGTTTTTAACTTAAAACAGTCACAAATACACATAAAAATTTTAAAGTTTTAAAAAACACCCAACAAATGTCAGTAATGTTATCTTCAAATAAAGGAGGGTTTTTAATTTTTATTTATTTTTATAATGTATATTTTTAAAATATATACAGTGACCAATCACTCCTTTTATAATCAGGGAGGAAAAAGTTATTTTCATTTTGAAACAACAACAACAAAAAAATCTAACACTGAGGGTTTATTTGGTTATGTTGACTTTTAAACAAAGGATAAAGCTAACTAAAACTTATGAAGAAAATCTGAGCATATAATACAAGGAGATGAATAGAATAAAAGCTCATTTAAATTAGTCTACAAGAGCACGTACAGAATTTAACCCATATAGTATTTCAGGTCAGAGTTACAATACAGTTTTTACAAGTGGCATTCAAAAGTCATTATCTGATTCACTTTGAAGTTGTCAAAACAAGTTTCTGAATACTAGCAGTTTACAAAACCAATTTTCTCGAATTATAAACACCTAAGTTTTTAAAAAATAAAAAATATACTTTCATTTATCTACAACCATACCACTCTGGCATCCTATCTCTTCAGATATTGGAAGCTAAGCAGGGTCAGGCCTGGTTAGTAATTGGATGGAGAGCGCCTGGGAATACTGGTACTGTAGGCTTGGCAGAAAGACCTGGCAGCCCATTCCCAAAACAATCAGCCATTGAAAACCCTATGAATAGCAGAGAAGCACTGACATAGTGCCAGGCATGGCACAGTGTTGGGTAGTGTTTTATCTATTGTAGACAGGGTCGCTATGAGTCAGGCCCAACTTAACAGCACCAAACAACAAGTATTTTCCTTTGGTCAACATTTAACACATACTAAGTGTCACTGTGCAAGGTGCTTTAGTGTGTAATATCAATTAGGCACAGTCTTTGTCTATAAGCTTACAAACAAATCAGTAAAGCAAGAAAATAGTGTGTATGTTGAAACACAAAAGGAAGACACTTAACCCAGCCTTGGAAGTAGGGGAAATCAGGAAAACCTCCTTAAAAGAGGTAACATCTAAGCAGAAATTAACAAAAAAAGTGAGTGGGGAGCCAAAGATCCTGAAGTCATCCTGATTCCTTCTCTCCCTCAATTTTCACATTCCAGCAGTTACCAAATCCTATTAATTCTCTCGAAATTTCTCCTGATGCCATCCACTTGTCTCAAACTCACTGCTACTATCCCACAACAGGATATACCAAATTCTCTCCTTTAATATAATTTTCCAACTGGTCTCATGATAGCCACCCTATCCTGTTTCTACACCACAATGGCATATACCAAATTTTTTCCTGTAATAGCTTTCTAGGGCTGGGGTTTTAGCTCAGTTAGTAGAGTGCTGCATCACACTCTCTGAGGACCCATGTTCCATCCTCGGCACCACAAAAATGGGAGAAGGACGTGGCAATCCACTCCCGAAGCAATCCTGAAACAATCAGCCATTGAAAACCCTATGAGGGTTGCTATGAGTTGACAGCACCTAACAACAATAGCTTTCTACCTGGTCTCACTGTACCCTGTTCTTAAGGTACTCACTACACATAATTAAGGTGATCTTTTAAACACTCAAATCTAAAGGGTTACTGTCCAGTTTAAGACACTTAGCAGTATCTCTCAGGACAAAACCCAAAATTCTTAGTAGTTACCAAGTCTTTGAAGATCTGGTCCCTGCTTGCTTCTGCCATTACTCTAATATCTTCCCCTTTGCACTCTGGTCACATGAACTTCTTTTGATTCCATACCAGGGCCTTCTATTTCTGTGGCCAGTAGTTTGCACAGCTATTTTCTTCTGCTAGAAACACAGATTTACAGTTCATCACTGAGCAAACTGCCACTTATTCTTAATTATTGAAAAGCTTTTCTGCATATCCTCTGTAATCTCACTTAAAATTTCCCCTATCAGAATACTTAGCACCCTGTATTGTAGTTGCCAGGTTAGATGACTCTTGTTGTTGTTGTTAGGTGCTGTCCAGTCGGAATCCGACTCATAGTGACCCTCTGTACAACAGGGGAAACACTATTGTCAGTGCTTCTCTGCTGTTCATAGGGTTTTCAATGGCAGATCGATTTTTGGGAGGGGGTTGCCAGGTCCTCCTCCCAAGCCTACAGCTTCTGGTGTTCCAGGCAGTCTCCCATCCAGGTACTAACCAGGCCTGACCCTGCTTAGCTTCTGAGATCTGACAGGATCGGATGCCACAGGGCTATGGCTCCAGGCCCAGATGACTCTTACTCAAACGTAATAGGAAAACAGGGACCAGCCTATTTTTTCAATTATATCCAGTACTTAGAACAATATGGCAGTTTTATTGAAAGAATACTTGTTAACTTAGCTTTACCTATCATACTAAACAGCTTGCTCCTTATATAAAGCAATTTTTATCCTGTAAAGTACTTCATACCATATTATGAATTTTTTATTTAACACACAGTTAAGTGCTCAATAAACATGTGACAAGTTAAGACAGGTGAATAAAAAGATAAAGCCCTATCTCATACATGGTGTTTCCCTAAATACTGCTTAAAATCAACTCTACATAACTTAGTTTTTGATAGGAATACCTAAAACACCAAGATTTCAGTTGCATTTTCCTTTGTTTAAAAAGATCTGAAAGTCTCCTTGTCCTTCTAAATAACTTAAAGGACAGTTCTCCCTTCCAAATCACATAAAGCTATTTTCAAGTTTAAGAATTCAAAAAAGGAATCTTCAAAATCAGAGTGCCAAAAGATAGGTCCAAAACTCAAGAAATCACCCAATAAAATTAACATGCTCAAGAGAATGCCACTGTTTATAGAGAAATGCAACCTTCAACAGCCAAATGAATCTGAGGTAGGACTAGTTTTCATAAACGCTTAAGGGAAAAAACAATGTTCTTATACCTGGGCTTGACAGAATTATGACAAGAGTTGACACTCTTAGCACCTTCAAATTCACTTGAAAAAAAAAAAATTTTTTTTTTTTTGTTCCTTTATAAGGAAGCCAGATGAAATACTTTGGACAGACATGGAGACAGACTTAAATTACTTTATATAGTAGCAAACAAATAGGAGTTTACAGAAAATCTGCACTACTTCATACATAATTTAAATTCCAGGTAAACAAATTTTAGTGCAAAGAACTGAAAATTCCTATTTATTCAATCCACAGCATAAGCCATAATTGGGACTACAGCTTATTGTGAAATTCTCTAGCAAAGTCTCAACACCAAGTATCTTTTTTTTTTATTGGAAATTTTTAATGTACACCTTAATGTGATTCATTCTGACATGCTTTGCATTGTGACATTTCCATATATGCATTTTGTTGTACATTAGTCATATAGGTTCCCCCTTACCCTCTTGTGCGCTTCCTCCCCCTGTCCCACCTCCCCCCCCCATCAAAGACCATTTTGCCCTGCATTATAGCAGTCTCAGTAAACTTGTATGATTTAAGTCAAACCACACGATATTATGCAATAGTACAACCAGTAAATTCAGTGTTCAGCAGTGTGACAGTGTCTCCACAGTGAGATTCCCCCATTTCCTTGAGGCAGAATCCACATTGAGACTCAGGAATGTCACCTTTAGCAATTTAAAGGCAATCTGTGCTTCTCTTGAGTGATTTTTTGCCTACTTTTAATAGTGTGGGCTGAACACGAAGAAAGAAGCAGCAGAGACAGCCAACTGGCAGTGTCAGCAGCAGCAAGGGACAACAGAAACTGTGGTGCAGCTTTACTTGTCTTTTTATGGTAATATTTTTCTATATATCCTTGGGTTCCAGTTCTGTTTAAGACAGAAACTTTTCCTATAGTGAACTTTCTTTTTACCTTGTCAGAACTATTACATGAATTTTCTAGACTACAATAATACCATTCTTAGCTTTTTTTAAAAAATTATGATCCGACCTTTGTATAGAATTTTTTCCTTCTTATAATTTTAATTCAGCCCCCACATATGAGTGAGAATATGTAACACCAAATATCTTGACCAAACATTATCTGAAAAGTTTTTATGCCACATAAACATTACCAAAAAGATTTACTAATGAATACTGCTTAAACTTTCTTTCTTGCCAAGAGCTTCCAAAGATGTCATATACAACCTAAGTATTCCTAAAATATCCTGTATTCTTAATTTCTCATGTAAACTAGAGATTAAAATGTTGGTTATTATTGGGGGTCAAGATACACCATCCAGCCGGGGGTGGTGGCGCACGCCTGTAATCTCAGCGGCTTGGGAGGCAAAGGCAGGAGGATTGCAAGTTCGAGACCAGTGGCAGTCTGCGTAACTTAGTGAGACCCTGTCTCAGAAAAGTTAAAAAATGGGCTGAGGGTGCAGCTCAGTGGTCCAGCACTTGCAAAGCATGCAGGCGCGAGGCCCTGGGTTCAACCCCTGGTACCACACACACACACACACACACACACACAAAAAAAAAGATACACCATCCCAAAATGACTCTAAGGGACCAAAGTATGACACACTAAAATATACTTCCTTTGTACATCTTCAGCTGTTTACTCTCTAAGACTGCAGACACAGAAGGGGCACATTAAAGATGTTCTTTTATATATCTGTATTAAGAAGACGACTGCTGAGACTTTTTTGGGGCAGGGAGTGGGAGGCAGTGCTAGAGATTGAACCCAGGGCTTAGACATGCTAGACAAGGGTTCTACCACTGAGCTATATCCCTAGCCCATTCTGAACTAACTTTTATTACCTGACTTTACCTGTATAAGAAGACAATCTTTATTGCCATACAACTCCTCCCCTCACACACCCGTTAGCTTATATCCACACTAGCTCCCAGAAGCTTCAATTCCCTCTTTCCTTTCTATATAGTTCAGGATGCCATATAATCTTCAGTCATCTGACCCTTCTTTGAGTCTTATACTTTGTGAAACTCCCATGTTTAAATATGTAATTAAACATAGTTTTTGTCTTATGTCAGTTTAATTTGTAGACCAGCCAAAGAACCAGAAAGGTGAAGGGAAGCTACTTTTCCCTCCTCTATAGTGATCTAATTATAAGGGTAAAGCAAGAGAAAGAAAATGTAATTGCTATTTTAGGTTATATACACTATGATAACTACAGTATCCAATAGAGTATTTTCAACTAAAAAAAGATTTTTAGCACTTGTAAAGTATAAACGGGGCTGGGATTTAGCTCAGTTGGTAGAGCACTGCGCTGCAGTCTCTGAGGTCTTGAGTTCAATTCCCAGCACCACAAAAATGGGAGAAGGGCCTGGCAATCCACTCCCAAGGCAATCCCTATACAGTCACCATTG
This sequence comes from Pedetes capensis, assembly GCA_007922755.1. Lineage (NCBI taxonomy): Eukaryota > Metazoa > Chordata > Mammalia > Rodentia > Pedetidae > Pedetes > Pedetes capensis. Next base: position 37,225 of record VMDO01005768.1, on the reverse strand, counting down.
AAAACCCTATGAGGGTCGCTATGAGTCAGATACCGACTCGAATGACACCTAACAATAACAACAAGGTATAAACAAGTTAATTACATTTAATGCTTCAGTTTGTAAAAACCTGCATATTCCTTTTACTAGGTCTATCTGATTATATAAACCTTTTCCAATACTCACTTGATAAATATCAGAAACTCATAAAAATATAAACAAAAGAACTTTAGACAGTAAGACCAGAGTGTGTGGTCTTCAAAACAGTTTCCTTATAAGTAACTTGACATCATTATAAAACAAATGGTCTTTCAAACATTTATATAATCCACTTTTGAGACTTTGGAAGAAAACTTCCTCACTCAGCTGATTATTTTATTTACCTGCTATCCTGTCAGTTGGTTTTAATATAATTTAGAAAATGTATCTTGAATTTTAAAAATACCTCATTTGTCTCTGTACTTTTTCAAATATTCCAAAGCAAAAACATTCCTCAAACAAAAATCAAAAGAAACATATTAGGCAACCATGGCCAATTTAAGGTTAATAAGGAATTTCTCCCATCAGAAAATACTCAAAATAGTAAAAGGCAGCAAAACACTGGTTTAGCTCAGTTGGTAGAGTGTTAATCCATACTGAGGACCAGGGTTTGATCCCCAGCATGGTAAAAATGAGAGGAGGACATGGCAATCCACTCCCAAAGCAATCCTGAAACAATCAGCCATTGAAAACCCTGTGAGGGTAGTGATGAGTTAAGACCCAACTTGGTGGCACCTAACAACAGTGCAGCCTCAACTTGGTCCTTTTTTAAATAAAAGTTGATAAAGTATATTTTATCAAATCTCTCTACAATCATACTTTTCTGAGCAACAAATATTAGTGGATTTCATTCTTAATAGTTTTAGCAACTTCAGGGTCTATTTCTCATGAGCTAACAAGACTGCCACGTTTAGGGTGAACAATACTCTGAGGGAAACGTTTAAATAAAAAATAGTTTCAATGAAATTCTTATTTTTTTTCTTTATTTATGTGGTACTGGGTGATTGAACCCAGGGCACTTCACTATGGAGCTGCACACCCAACAGGGTCTAAGTTACACAGGCTGCATCTGGCCTCAAAGTCATGATCCTCCTGCCTCCACCTCTGGAATTACTGGGATTACAGGCATGCACCACCATGCCAGGCTCTTGAAATTTTAAAATATTATACACAAGCATCATGGAAAAGTTTATATCAGAGTTACTAAACATTTCTTAGTAAAAATATTTAAAGTTGTGTTTTGAAAATAGTGACTCCATTTAAAAATTTTTTTTCTCAAGCCCCAAAGTAATTCTTGTTTTTCATGTCTCATATGCAACCTAAATCATTTGCCACCTGATTTATGTCAAACTTTCACTGATCATCATATCTGACCATCTTTAGGTCCTCAGTGCCTGAAACAAAGCCTGCCACATTTTGTTCTTACCTCAAATACTCATGTTCTGTATATACTACTAAAAGCTATTTTATAATAGGAAATGGGGAATTTCGTTTTCAATACTGCAACACAACCAGCCATTTAGTATGCTGAGTTACCACAGTTGTTTGGTGGTTGTTCTGAAATGAGACCATATTTCTAGTATTAAGAATTTCAAATCACTACTCATTACTTCCAAAGAACAGAAATAAATTCTTCAAGATTAAATCATAAAACCTTACTATTTTAACCTGTCTATTTTATATGCATCCTGCTTCTATGAATTTAGAACTATAATTAACACCTGGGTCATAAACCAATATTTATTTTAGCAAAACAGTAACTTCTCCTTTTACCTATCCTATAGACACAGAATTCAATATATGCAATGTATTTGAAGCAGAACTAAAGCCTTTCAGTGAAATTTTGAATTCTCTATCTCAGATATATACAAAACAAAGCTGAATTAAATATAATCTGTTTCAGGTCACCCAGTCTTTTGTTGTTCTTGTTAGGTACCCAGATTCATAGTGACCCTCACAGGGTTTTCAATGGCTGATTGTTTCGGGACTGCTTCAGGAGTGGATTGCCATGTCCTTCTCTCATACCCAGTCTTTTAGGTACCACAGGATTTGAGCAGAGAACTAAGAAGTAACTGTGACCTCCAACCAATTTTCCCAGTGCAGATGACCGGAAGATGTCAAGAGAATAAAACTGACTCTCTGTAACAGAATAAAAGTTGCAGCAACACTTATGTCATTTTGGCATATCATTATAATAGGGTATGTTTTCATTCATCACTGATCAAGAGAAGCATGTTACAAAAGTTTATATATTTCATAGCTAACTAGACAAAGAAACACATGATTGAGTAAAAATCTACCTCAGCAAATTTTAATGTAATATACTTTATTATTTCAGTAATTTCAAATATTTGTTTCAAATTAGTTTGTTCAATAAATACTAGTACCTATTATGCTTCACCTCATTAAGAAAATCTTTCCAATAACATAAGCTTAACACATTAAAGGCTTTAAAAGTATCATTATGGGTGGAAAAAACTTTCTGAAATACAATACATGGTCTTTTGTCATCTTTAACAAAATACACCAATTAACTTCTTTATAAGTATAAAATGAATGGTGTTGAAAGGTTCCACGTTTATCATATTAAGTTGTTGAAAAAAAAAAACTTTCATTTTTAAATGTCTTGCAACCACTTTTTAAGTATTTTTCTTCTGCTCTTATTTTCAACTTTCTTATGGCCTCTAGGGGCAATTCCAGTCCTCTGAACACTTGATGAACAAACTTTTTAAAATTGTATATTACGTGAGAGTAAAAAATGCCTGAATTAAGGCCTGAGGGGCTCTAAGGGCAGGAAGTGTGTAAGAACAAGAATGTGATGATATCTCTTTGTCCTTTTGAGTGACTTCTTCGGTTTGGAGCACTAGACTAGTAATTTCAAACATTTTCTACGAGGAGGCTACAAAGTATACACTGGAGAAACAGTAAATATAGATATACTCAGTGATCAACATGAAGCTTACAGTTTAGCAAAACAGACAAACATTAAACACATCATCACAAAAATGATGTATGATAAAACAGGTGCTAAGGGACCTAAAAACAGGAGAATCTAATTAGGAATCAAAAGTCTCCTAAAAGATGTGATATTGAACTGAAGTCTGAAGGGTGATTAGAGCCTAGCCAGGGAAGAGTACATGGGGTAGTACCCAGACAAGTATTACCAGAAAGTACTAGTTTCCTAACAAATAATCTTGGGATAAATGAGATTATAATGTAACATTTTAAGGGAGCTTCTAAAATGTGAAAATCTAAAATTTCTCAAATTTCTAAAATGAAAATAACTAAATGAATTGAAACAAACAAAAAGCAGTATTGGAAACCCATAGCACTTCGTGGGGAGAGGGATGGAGTTGGGGATGTCCAAATGAGCTTTACTATATACCCTTGAAGAAGTATTAAATCATACTGTATTAAAAAATTACTTAATCACTGGGTGTGGTATTGCACACTTGTAATCCCAGTATTGGTGAAGTTGAGGAGGCCAGAGGATCACAAGTTCCAGGGCACCCCAAGCTACCTAGGAAGACCCTGTCTTCAAAAAACAATTATATAAAATAAAAATTACTCAATCCTCAAGTTTAGACAGTAAGAACATACAAAGCTTTCTACCAGGATAATCATTAATCATACAGTTTGAGTTACCTAGAGTAGGCACTGTCAAGTAAGTAAGCAAAGTTTTTGAAATGTACAAAGAATAAATTTTAAATGTTCATATAACAAAAATTTACCATGGGCTTTAAGAAAGTTTATAAATATTACTCTTAACATACTTCATAAAATAAAAGGATATTTAGATATTATCTTAACTATATTATCAGTATCTAAATCCTAAACCTAGGATTATCACAAATTAGGCTGTTATGTTCTCCCAGCATTCAATGAAAATGTTAATGAAAAATTCACGTAGGTAAAAGTTTTAAATAATAATTGGGAACAGCCCCTCAACACTAACATAGGTCCACAGTTCAAGGCCCATATTAAATTAGATGCAAAAGAAATAATCAAAATATAAGTTTTACTGAAAGTCTTATTGTAGGATTCAACCAAATAGTTACTCTGTGCAATTTTCCAAACAGAACTTAATGTCTCTAACCTTTGTGCTTTTTCTACTCTTCACCTATCAAACTTACTTCTCCAAAATTATTTCAGGTCTTATCCTCTAGCAAGCACTGCCAGTTATATGTGCAGTCTGAGTTTTAACTCATCTGAGTTTGTCAGTGTATACTGCTGTTCAAGCATTTGTCATATTGTGTAACAATAAACTACTGACTTGTCCAGTTCGTGCAACAAACCTTAAATTTACTGAAAGCAGGAAACATAATTACCTCTGCATCTTCAGAGCCTGAGACACACATGACATTCAGTAGACATTCTATGTCATTAGTGAATATGAAACTATAGTAAGAAATATAGAATACAATAGAAAAAAGTGAAAGACCATTTGCAAGACTAAGAAAGTCTTGAAAGCAGGAAGTATATGACACAAAACCTACAAACTGAGAAAGCTCAAATCTTAACTAAGGAAATTAACTCCAAGTTCCAGAAATTATCTGCATCAGAACAAACCATTTCCACGTTATTTCCAGAACATTAGAAAAATTTAAAAAACAGATTTTTATCAGCTATAAAATTATTTAATTAAAACTGTAGGACTTCTTGACAGTAATAGAGAGTGAACAATGTACTGATTAAGAAGTCTTCACAGTGCTATAAACACAAGACAGACGGCCAAAATAATTCATAAAAGTCTTTCAGGTGTACCTCACATAGGGACCAATCATACCCTTTCTTAAGGTCTCATGTAATGTTTTACCTATAAGCAGTATGTTCATCCTTTCCTATTGAAGAACCCTTACCTTTTACAGAATGCACTACTTTTTGCAATCAGTTCTGACCTTCACAGAAGTTGGAATGAGATATTATGGTGTGAAATCTAATTAGTTTCCATTTAGACCTTGATAATGAGAACTGCACACGTTCTCAAGAAACACATATGTTACTTACATCTCAAAAGCTTAAAGGCTATTTATAACATTTTATGCATTTGAACTTTGTTGAATTAAAGATGTGCTAAGAAGTTGGGAAGCAGGACAAAATACTCAAACACTATTTTACCTTAAAATAATGCAGCTACACATGTTAAAATATAAACGTTTTTCAGACTTAATACACCTATCTTTCAACCTGCACTGATTAACAAGCACACTTCAGAATACTCTATAACATACCAAGTTTAAGCACACTACTGGTCGCTTGTAACTAAGAAACTCTTCAGATTTTAAAAATCAAGTTGAAACAGAAATGTAGGAAAATACAAAAATTTAGCTGCTGAATTAACTATTTCTAAAAAGATCTATACACAACTTTGATGTAGCATAACATGTAAATGAAACAAAATTCAGAAGACTAAGTAGTTAATATACGGAACAAAGGATGAAGATAGTGTATGTTCATAATTTAGTTTATTACCCTTAAATTATATGTCTTATGCATATGTCAAATTCATGAAATATAGCAAGTCTAACAAAAATACCTACCAACTTAATATTTGCAGGGCTCATCTCTCAAACCTAAAAGTACTTAATTTCACTCTATAGCTAAATTACATCTAATTGTCTATCCAATTGACCTATAACAAAATACTTATCAATTCCCTATGAATCTTATCAGAGAGTGTCAAACTATTTTACATCCTAGATGTCTTCTTAACTGATATTCTTATAAACCAATTCCAGCATTCTTGCACCAAATCCAAGACATAAACCTTAGAACTCACTGAAGGATTTCTGAGTTGTTTGGCTGGTTGCTTTTTTATTGTTTTGAGCTCTTCTGTCTTGCTTGTTAAAAGCATAGATTTTTATTCTTTTTTTCATACATAAAGGACACATGAATGACACAACAAACTGAATTTTAAAGTAGTATTCTTTCAATCTTCCCCTCCAAAAATATGCATCCTTACACCTACACAGAGTATTTTTTGTCAAAAATGCAACAGGATTTTTACATTTAATTTTTTTTTTACTTTAGAAAATTTAAAAGTTCTTTCTTTAAAATGTTTAAGGAACACAAATCTTCCAGAAACACTAAATTACACACGTATTACTAATTCAACATATTCCAAAATAAATTAGGACTGAAAGTTAATTACTTGTCGTACAAAGCATTCCAACTTTATTCAGACTCCCCCCACAATCCATTTGGGCAATCCAAGGCAAAAACAAAAACATAGCAACTATTCAGATGTCATTTTTGAGAGTACTTCACAAACAATTCTAGTTTATGGATATTGGGGGGTGGGTAATTCTGCCAGGGTCCCAAGTCACAAAACAAACAGTGATATTTAAAAATGTAACTTCAACAAGTATTGCAAAAGGATTTATAATTTCAGTGTTCCTATTTATATATCAAAATGCTTCAAATGTATGCCTGGCTTGAAGTTCATAAGTTGACATATGACCCTTACTTGCTACAGTCAGGAAAAAACAGCTCTGATCAACTTTCTCAATATGGCAGTTAATAAAACTAAAAAGTAATCCAGCTGCAAACTACTGATGTATCTCCCTAACATCACTCTTTAATCCATAACAATTTCTAACTAATTAAGAGAAAAAATTAACAATGAGAGATCAGAAAATAAATACCAACTGAGACAAATGTAGTTGTTTCTTCAAAAAACATGCAAGCACCTTGGGAAAATATAATACCGTTGGAGACAGGCCATGCCCATAACCCAAAAAGATTTCAAGAATTTAATTTTTTATGCTAGTTCTATGTTACATTTAAGCCATTTGAAAGTTACAAACCTTAGATGAAAACCTTTACTTCTGTCTTGTGGTCTACTTTTCAAAAGCATATTGGTAATTATATAAAAGTTTTACAACGTACTTTATGTCCAAATAAGTACAAAAGGTTTATCATCTTTATAGCCTAAGCTCTATACGTAGAGAATGGTCATTTAAGTGCCTTATTCCAAAAAAATTGTCCATTTTCTCATAGAAAAATATCAACATTTGATACAATTCAAATTATAAATGTAAGCTTACTTAATGTTACAAATTACAAATAATAGCTAAATCTCTTCAAATACATAGTAACAAACAGCAGAGAGATGGCAAAAGGGGTAAGGGTGGAGATTAGTGCACTCATAAATTGAGGTCTTTAAAATTAGAACTATTTTACGGTGTTGATGATTTAGATGCAAAATCGTTTGGTTACACACATATACCCTAGGATCCTGCAATATAACAAAAGAAATGTTTTGATACAGTAATCCCTCTTAGTAGATATGAGACCTAAAATCTATGAAGAGTGGATCAGATTACACAGGTGTAAAATTAGGGACAATTGGTAGTTATGCTGGAAACACTAATACCATACAGTCCACATCTGCAGCCTAAATTTGCTTCAGCATCCCCAGAGAATTAGAAAATATTTTGGGGGTTAGGTTGCAAAACAGTGCTTCCTCTTTTATTCTCATCACTCCATGATGATACAAACCAACAGACAGCAAAATCAAATCGCCAATGTATGGGCTGAATTGAAAACACACCCCAAAAGCATCTTTTTTCCAACTCCCAAATTGGTACTCATTCCACCTGTTTGTAAATCCATACTTCCACAATTAACACAAACCCTCTGCTCTGTGCGTGTGTGTGTGTGTGTGTGTGTGTGCGAGAGACAGAGAGAGAGAGAGAGAGAGAGAGAGAGAGAGAGAGAGAGAGCGCGAGCGCGAGAGAGAGGGAGAGAAGGAAGGAGAGGAAGAAAGAAAAAAGAAAAGGACAGGCAAATTAATGCTTCGGAGTCATTATTCTACCTAGGCATGGGGGAGGGGATAGCACAAAACAATGGATACGGAGGGGCTGGGGGGGGAATCGTTTTGCCCCGAAGACTCTGGCGTTCAGAGCCTGGGCGGGGGGCAGGGAGTTAAACTACTTTTCCTCTATACCTGAAAGCTATTAAGGAGAGACCGCCGTCAGGCATGTTTAACAAGGCGGTCTTCGGTGGCTACAACTCGCTTCGCCAGGCAACACGCCCGAAGCCGATTCACCTCTCTTCACCGAAGGGTCTTTGGGGAGACGAGAGCGCGAATGCGCGATGGGCTTTGGGAAAGAGGCAGGGAGAGACCCACCCCATTTCACCACCGCTGTGCTCGGGCCCTCGCCAAACATCTACACGACCCCGGCCGCCCAGCAGCCCAGGGGGCCCTGAGAGCCTGGAGGAGGGGGACCGGCCGCGGCGCCCCCGGCCCGCGCCCTCGCGCCGGCTCGCCCTCGCCCCGGCCCGGCCGCCCTCGCCGCAGCAGGCCCAGCCCAGCGCTGTCAGAGCCGGCCGGCTGCTCCCAGCGCCCGGGTGCCTGCTCTTCACGCGAGCCAGCTCCGAGGGCCCAGCAGTCCCGGTGGCTGCACCCAGGAAAGCGGCGGCGCCGGCGCCTCCCAGGGCCCCGGCCCCTCGGGCCTCGCCCCGGCCGCGCCGGCTCGCGCCTGTCAGGGCGCGCGGGGCCTCCCCCTGCCGACAGCCAGGCCCACTGCCCGATGGACAGGAAGACAGGCAGGAAGAATCGACCCACAGACACCCTCCGCCTCGTCTGCCCCAAGTTACCGCCAGGAGCCAGGGCTCCGCCATCCTCTTCGCTCGCCTCCTTCCTCCTCCTCCTCCTCCTCTTTAGGAGCGACGCTGCCCAACCGCCGCCCCCCGCCCGCCCCTCCCCCATTCGCCCCGCCCCTCCACACACTCTCGCTCCAATCGCCCCGCCCCCCTCCTGCAAAGGCCCGTCACTCGCTAGAGAAAAAAAGTAGGCGGAGCCATGGCCAGTGAAGCTGCCCAATCCGAGTGAAGCAAAGGCGCCAGCTTCCCTCTTTCTGCCCTTTTCCTTTCCTTTGCTGGTCTACGCCACCTCCCGCCCGTTGGGCGCCGCTAGGTAGCCAGACCATAGAGTAAGCCTCCGACAGGGTAGACCGAAAACTCTCAATCGGAAGTTACTATTGAAGTTAAGGTAGCCATAATTAACAATGGCAGCAGGAGTCTCCAAGCTTCCGGTCTCCAGTGTGACGTACATTTTTCCTTTACCCAATCTCACCGTTACCCCGGGCAACTGCTGAGACGTCTGGGAGGGAATGCTTCCGTAAGTAGGCCCAAAGAGGGACCATCAGTGACCAGATATCCCAAATTAGACAAGTTAATTCATACTCAGGACTGCTGATTTGGTTTCCTGGCCCTTATTTTGCTGAGACGTCTGGTCACTTACCTAGGTGGGCAATAATTTAGGGCTCCGAAAATCCCTCTCCTATCCGGAAGTTGCATTTGGCACTTCCGAATAGGGTTGTAGTAAAGAGGTGGAAATAGCCTCCGAAGCCTGCGCCCCGGGGTGTGCCCACTCTCGACCCGAGTTGCACAGCGAGGTGAGTGCCCCTTGGCCCCTATGTGGTCGCTAGGGGACAAAGCGCTGAGAAAGCGAACGGGTCTCAGGGCCGCTTCCGCTGGAAGAAGGCTTTCTTTCCGGCTGGCCAGGTGGCAGCCTGCCCTCCCTCCGCCCCTCTGAGGCTCCCTCTGGGGCGAGGTAGCTGGATGGGTTGCCGGGAGGGGAGGGCCCTAGCGGGCCAGAACGCACAGCGCAGGGCGGAGCCTTTAACTACTACAATATGATGCTCCTGACCACGCCCCTGCAAGTTCCTATTAAGTAGGATACTTCCACTATCTGACAGTTGAAGAATGGAGAATTGGAGAGCTGGAGGATCTCATTATTTCCACTCTCAGCTATAAAAGAAAAATATCCCTCACCACGCGGCAAAACCTCTAAAGTCCTATTTCCCTGACCTCCCTGTCTTAACCTGATTTTTCTACCCTTTTCATGTCTCTCCTTTCTCAGGTCTTTGTAAACTTTGACTGCCATCCTGGCTAGGGGAATATTGTCCTAATCCTGCGTGTTATGGTTTATTAAACAACTTATTGCTTGTGAAAATTCGTAAAAATACCACATTTATGTGGCCCTTTACAGGATTATGACATTATCTCATGTAGTTCATTCTGTAGGCTTGAGTCAAGAACTGTCAGTCATCTTGATAATTCCAGATTGGATGCCTAAAGCTGCAAGAAAAAGACCAGAATTTTCAGGTAAATTGAAAATTGTTTATACCTAGCCAGTCGATAATAAGAGTGCGAATCCACCTTCTTTACCTAATTGCCACTTTAGTATTCATACTCCAGTCAAAATGCACTGCTCGTTTCTTCTAAAGTTAATTATTATAGCCTGTTATAGCAGTAAACTTTTATGATTCTGTAGCCGTGATTCTCCTATCCTTGGAGATGTTTCCATATTCTCCCCAGCGAGAATTTCCTCAGAGCTTATCTAGCACTTATTGTACCTCTTTTATAAATAGTCACTATTTTCTGTATCAGCTACTTATGTGTTCAGCTTCAGTACCATATTTATGCCCTAATAGAATGGTTTGTAGCAGATTCGCCTGCTTATCATTTCACTCTGCATGTAATATTACTTTTGTAAAAACTTACTGAAAGATTGACTATATTGGGTATCTCCTGGATGCCCAAGACACTGCCAGCCAAGTTTTTAAGGATCTTCAGTTTATTAGAAATTCAGTACAGTCCCTGCTACTCAGCTTTTTCTTAGATTTTTTACCTAAAGTCTTTACAGCACGATCTTCCCCAAAATGTTTTATTGTGAAAATGTCCAGACATTAAAAAGCTAAGAGTTGGGTGTGGTGGTGCATGCACATAGTAGGCTAAGGCAAGAATATCATGAGTTTGAGGGCAGCCTGGGCAACATAGCAAGATCCTGTCAGAGAAAAAAGAAAGGAAGAAAGAAAGTGCTGAATATTTAAACATATATACATATATATATATATATATATATATACGCACACAAATACACACATACACATATATGTATAATGAACATCCATATACTTTTCACCAATATCCAACAGTTGTTAACATTTTGCTGTGTATATATTTCATCCCTCATATGCTATTTTATTGTCATTGAACCATTTAGAAATAGGTTGCAAACACTATTGTTAGGTATACACTCCCTAAGATTTCCAACATGAGTTTCTAAAAATTTTGAAATAATTTTTCTCTAAAGCACAATTTCATTGTTACAGCTATGAAAACTAATAATTCTGTAATATTTTTTAAAAAGTCCACATGCAAATTTTCCTAAGGAATATTTTTCATATTTCTTACCCTTTACCCCACAAAATCAGTATCCAGTCAAAATTTATATATTATGTTTGTACCGCTTTACTCTTAATCTAGACTGTCCCCCATTGTGTTCCCCCTTGTAAAATTAGCATTTTGAAGAGGTTAAGCCAAGGGAGTTTTTGAGAAAGGAGTCCCTAGCTGGGCGCAGTGGTGCACACCTGTAATCCCAGCGGCTGGGGAGGCAGAGGCAGGAGGATCACAAGTTCGAGACCAGAGGCAGTCTGTGTAATTTAGCAAGACTCTGTCTCAAAAAGTTAAAAAATGGGCTGAGGGTGCAGCTCAGTGGTCCAGCACTTGCAAAGCATGTATGCACGAGGCCCTGAGTTCAACACCCAGTACCACCAAAAAAAAAAAAAAAAAAAAACCCTTTTTTTCTGATTGCTTATGAACTGGAAGTTAGTCTGGAACTTGTTTAACATTTTTTTTTTGCAAGAAAACTTGACAGTATCCATACTTTTCCAATCATGATTAAGCCTTCTAAAATGCAACTACATGCACCCTTCCCCTGAGTTGTTAATCCATCCCTCTTAGCACATGAAGAGTTTGGCATTTAATCTATCTGTGTAGAGTATATGTTAGTGCCCTGAGCTGGCAACACAGACTGCCTACCTTTAATATTAAAGTGCTGCTACTTTGCCTGTACTTGGAGCTGATGCAATGTAATCTACAGCAAAGTGTACTAATGTCAGCATAGTTTCATGAGTTTCAACTCCCAGCACCCTGCAAACTGTTGTTCAAAGATGTGTGGGCTCTGTGATTCAAATACAGATGAATCTTGATGTTATCAAACCAGATACTAAGGCAACTGTTGTCCATCTTGCAACAGTTCAATTTAAGCAATGTTATTTTTCTCTCTGAAATTCTCTTGCAAGTTCTAATTGGTCCTGGTGTTTTTGTAATAGTTTTTTGGTAGCATTAAGCAGAGCCTATTAAAAATTGCAAAATCAAGATTATACTTAACACTTAGTTCATTATGAATATTCTCTGCCCAATGGGTAGAGAAGTGTTTATGGAATTTACTTCATAATCACCAGAGGAAAAAATTCCGCAACACTGCCAAGCTCATGTATTCCTCCTATCCTGGACTTATTTTTCATCTTAAAAGTTAAGTGAAAAGAAGAAAATACTCTAGGAGGGCAGAAAATACTCTAGATTGGTGTAAAATGCTTTTAGCCATCATTTTGAAAGCTAAATAATGCACTTCATCAGTTGCTTTCTTTGGGTAGAAGGAACTTTTCTCATATGGGACTATTAAACAATTTTAAGCTGACCTTGGATTCAAGTAAGGCAAAACAATATACCAATTAAGACTAAGTTTTAGAACAGACCTGGGTTTCAGGAACAGTTAGGTGACTTAAAGAACATATTTGTTCTATTATCTATTAAATGCGGCCTTCTTGTTGTTAGGTGCTGTCGAGTCATGTCCAACTCATAGTAATGATAGGGTTTTCAATGGCTGTTTTGAGATTGCCTCAGGAGTGGATTGCCATGTCCTTCTCCCATTTTTGCAGTCCTGGGAATTGAACTTGGGACCTCAGAGACTGCAGAGCAGTGCTCTACCAACTGAGCTAAATCCCAGCCGCTTAAATAGAGCCTTAAAACCTCCCCACCCCCATACTGGGGGTTGAACCCAGGGCCTCAAGCTTGCATGCTTTGCAAGTGCTGTACCACTGAGCTGCACCCCCAGCCCATTTTTTCTTTTACTTTTTGAGACAGAGTCTTGCTAAATTATACAGATTGCCGCTGGTCTCGAACTTGCGATCCTCCTGCCTCTGCCTCCCAAGTCACTGGGATTACAGGCGTGTGCCACTGTGCCTGGCTTGCTTTAAAACCTCTTAAATTGAACAGAATTAATTGAATTATATGTAAAATGCTTTAGCTTGACTTATTATAGAATATAGATTGTGATCAGAGTATAGTAGTTATTAGTAATAACTTCTAATGCAGTCCAATTTGGACACATAGTGTGCATTAAATATTTAATAAGTAAATGAATGAATCTACACTAATTCTCCAGGTTTAAGGTAGAAAACTTAAAAAGTCTAATTCATTGACTTATTTCTGGAGGGCTTTAGGAAAAAAACCCAGTATTTTTAATAGTAGTACAGAGGATTTTGATGCAAATGATCTGAGGACTAGGGTTTTAGAAACAATGTGTGAAACATTAAATGATTCTCTTATATACTGTTGACAAAGCTAACTTAATATCTCAGGTGCTAAGCAAATGCTTTTTCTAAAGGTTAATGGTTAGTATTTTTTAAGACCACTATCTAGTACTGAACTTTGAAATATGAGATGTTATTAGAAAACAGCATTATACATAAATAGTGGTCCCTGCTATTGGAGTACACCAGAGCCAATGGCATCATCCAAATTCTCTCAAGAACAGTTCCCTGAGGCCTAGGAACATTTCAGAAACTAGACACTGCACATTTTATTCACATGAGCCTGACTTAATTAGCCAAAATGAACATGTTGCAACATTTTCCTAGACGCAGATGCCAAGATAGCAAAGTAGGAAAGAATCTACTATAATTTCCAACTGTATGACATATGATGTTACTTGATTTCTCTAGATGAACATTATCAATTTATATGAAGTACTCTGCTGGCATATGGGCAATTGCTCAAGTGATAGTGAGCAATACTAGTTTGTCTGCTAAAAATGTTCTTTGTGGGCTTTCCCTTTCACCTTTTTCTCATATTAATTTACATTAAAAAAATCTACTACAGGGGACTGAGGGTATAGCTCAGTGGCAGTGCCCTTGCCTACCATGCATTAGGCCCTATTCAATACCCTGCACTGAGTGAAAAAAAAAAAAAAATTCTACCATGCTTGTGAAAATTCATCTATCAGTCAACCTCAAGTCTTGAATAAGACAAAAGGTCTTTTTTGTTATTCCTGCCATGCCCACTCAAAACTGCACTAGGCAGATTGAATTTACTTTAAAGAAGCTCACTTAATAAATATTACAAAAGAAAAATATCCTTTATAAAAGTAAGGTTGCTCCTATTGCCTCCTTCAGTAGCCAGAGATTGTGTTTTTCTTTCTCAGTGCCCACTAGGCCAGATATAGTGGTGCATGCCAGTAGTCCCATCTGCTTCAGAGCAGGAAGACTGCTTGAGCCCAGGAGTTCCAAATCAGCCTGGGCAACCCAGATCCTGTCTCAAAAACCAAACAGCCAGGCATGGTAGTGCACACCTATAATTCTAGCACACAGAAGGCAAAGGTAGGAGGATCACCACAAATTCAAGACCACCTAGACTACATAGCAAGTTCTAGGCCTGCCCAGGCTACATTGTTGTTGTTGTTAGGTGCCATCGAGTCAGTATCTGACTCATAGCGACCCTCTGTACAACAGGGGAAACACTATTGTCAGTGCTTCTCTGCTGTTCATAGGGTTTTCAATGGCAGATTGATTTTTGGGAGGAGGTTGCCAGGTCCTTCTCCCAAGCCTACAGCTTCTGGTGTTCCCAGGCGGTCTCCCATCCAGGTACTAACCAGGCCCGACCCTACTTAGCTTCCGAGATCTGATGGGATCGGATGCCACAGGGCTACAGCTGCAGGCGCCCAGGCTACATAGCAAGACCATATCTCAAAATAAAACAAACAAAAGGTAATTAGTGCCCAAATGGTACAATTAGACAGTTTGGCATATAGTATATTGTAGTGGCATTGCTGGTGCAAAGTTAGGTGCCTTTCATGGCTGGCCAGGTAAGATAAAGGGAAACAATAGACTTTGAGTGCACAGTGTATGCTTACCAATGTAGGGCATCACTTGCTAGGCCTTACGAAATTTTGGTGTGGAAATGTGATCTTGGTATTGCCAGATTTTCAAGTAGACTTACAATTTAGATTTTATGTGAAATCTCTAGATTTTCAAACCTTGGTTCAATTTTTTTGTTTTTTTTTTTTTGTTTTGTTCTGTTTTTGGTTTTTTTTTTTTTTTTTTTTTTTTTTTTTTTTTTTTTTTTTTTTTTTTTTTTTTTTTTTTTTTTTTTTTTTTTTTTTTTTTTTTTTTTTTTTTTTTTTACAGTACTTGCAGGGGGAACCTAGGGCCTCACATATACTTTGCAAGTACTCTACCATTGAGCTACACCCCAACCCAATTTTTTATTTTTTTATCCTGAGAAAGAAAACCCACATGCTAGTTATTTTCATACATTGGTCTGGTTGTAACATAGTTCCTAAACTAAAGAAAGGAAAAAAAATAGTTTTTTAGTCAGTATGCTACACTTATTTTTTTATCTACCTCATTCTGAGACTTAGTGTTTGATTCTTATTTTACCTTCATCCTCCTTTTAAAGGTTGTTGTTGTTAGGTGCTGTCAAGTCGATGTCCTACTCACAGTGACTGTTCAGCAGGCAAAACAGTATTGTTAGTGCTTCTCTGCTATTCAGAGGGTTTTCAATGGCTGTTAAAGGTCATTAATGGCTTCAAATTGTCCATTCAAGTAGATATTGAAGAGTACATGTTACTTCCACCTTCACTTATACTCATTTTAGTCTTCTCTATAACATCTTCTTACATATTTCTGTTCCTTCAGTGTGGTGCCTCACTAAATCTACTTGGGGCCTCCAGACCGTTCTTTCAGATGCAGCATAGAGAAAACTGAAAAGTGACCAGGCTTTAGAGTAAGGTGGATAGGAGTTTAAATCCTGTTTCTCCTTGTTCACCAGCCTTCACTAACCAACTGTTTGATGCCAGAGAAGAAAACTTTCCTACACCTAGATTTAGTCTGTAAAATTTAGTAATACATGGATAGACAGACAGACATACACATATGTAAGTATGTATGGGGTACAATGGAAAATGGGTGGATACATGGGTAATTCATTACTTTCCCTGTGTGTGTGTAGTGCTAGGGGTCGAACCCAGAGCCTCAAACATGCTAGGCAATGTTCTACCACTGAGCTACATCCCCATCCCTGGAAAATTAAATTCCAAAATCACCTTTTAGGGTAATAAAACTTTATATAAGTTATATAGAAAATCGGTTAAAAATGTCTACAGCTGAACACAGTGGCACATGCCTTTAATCCCAGCAACTCAGGAGGCTGAGCCAGAAGGATCACAAGTTTGAGACCAGAGGCAGCCTGGGAAACTTAGCAAGACCCTATCTCTAAATAAAAAAAAATTAAAAAGCCTGGGGGTGCAGCCCAGTGGTAGGGCACTTGTAAAGTATGTGCCAAGCCCTGGGTTCAACTGCCAAGTACCACCAAAAAAAAAAAAAAAAAAAAAAAAAAAAAAAAAAAAAAAAAAAAAAAAAGAAAGAATAGGAAAAAAAAGTCTACATAGTTAAAATATACACATGACTTTGCACTAAAACACTCTACTATTATTCTTAACCAAACCAAAGTTTAAGAGCCACTTAGTGGAATAAAGGAAAGAAGCTAAGGTAGGTTTCTGAGCATGTAAACTAATCTGTGCTTCAGATAATTTTTAAGAGAGTATGGCTATAGAGAGAATGGGTAAAGAATTCTAAAATGTTCCTGCTTATCTGTAGGTTTTTCTTTATTTTTAGTTATAAGGCTCCATAACTCTAATACATGTTAATAGACTTACTTTTTTCTGAGAATTTAATTTTACAACATTGTAGTGGTATACAGTAAGGATTACTGACATTCATTGAGGTCTCATATACTAGGGATTCATCTAATGGCTTTATATGAATTATACATTTAATATACTAGCCTTCTCAAATTGACACCATTCAAGCTTTTGTTTTCCAGATAAAATTAATGCTTCTAAAATTAAGTGATTTGGATGCTTCTCTCAACTGCTACACTATACTCTTTTTACTACGAACCTTTCCATTTTTCCATATCCCTCTTGGGCAATTAAATCTCCCTCTGTGGTTTATACTAGCGTGCAACTGGCTGTCTGGACCTCAGTCCTTTTTACCTTCCAATTAGACTTACATATGAGCTTACAGTGAGCTTAAACCTTACTCGTGGTCTTTACCCTTTCTCTGCTTTCTCCTGCCCTGTGTTCCCAACATGAATTAATACATGCACCATCCACTTAAGCATGTTAGTTCATCACAGTCATCCATGATTGTTTCATTATCATTCAAAGGGAGAAGTAGATGGGAAGGTGGAAGAAATTTGAATCTCATCTTTTACCTTTGAATACCTCTTACATCTTCTATTCTTACTGCCTGTTCTCACAGACATAGCTCAGAGACTTATCATCTTATCTAAACAATTATAGATTCCTTATTGATCCTCTTGCATCTGCTATCACTTCTGGTTTTCCCTTTGTCTAGAATGTGTTTTCAAAGAAATAAATCATGGCTGCTTAGAGCTATCCAATTAGCTCCCTGCTATCTACGGGAGAGAAAATCCAAATTCTGAGGCATGACATTAAAGGCTAAGTGTGAACTGGCCTTCACCTTGTCAGTCCTATCACATTATGTGGTACATACTGTGTGTACACTGAACTATACCCTTTTCCCTAGACCGATTGATCTCTTTCTCCCTCCCTTCTTCATGTTCAATTTGCCTGCAACACTCACATTGCTATGCATCCCCTTCTCTGCCTGATAAAAATCCCCACTCATCTATCATGTTTAGTAGTTCATCAGACAAACCCACTGTCCCTTACCCTGGCAAAGTGTCATTTTTGTTTCTTAAGGCACAATAGGCATACTTTTATCAAAGCATATTGTTATCACTTATAGTTATTTACTTATTTCTATTCTCCACCTAACCTCCCCTAACTTCCTCAAGAATGTTGTTTGTTTGTTTCAGTACTGGAGTTGAATCCAGGGCCTTGCGCATATTTTGCAAGTGCTGTACCGCTAAGCCATACCCCTAGACCCTTTTTAATTTTTTTCTTTTGAGACAGGATCTCACTAAGTTGCATAGGCTACCTCCAGCCTTGAACTTTTGGTCTTCCCACCTCCACCTCTCAAGCCCCTGGGATTACATGTTATGCCACCATGCCTGGCTGAAGAACTGATTTTTATTTATTCTGTCTCCCTTGTTTATCTGTGGCTGGTACTTTATAAACAGTTAGTGTTTGTTAAAAGAAAAATATCTGTTTGGATAGGCAGTGATGGTCCCAAATTCCTTTTCTTACAAATAGAATCCTAGGTACATTATTAATTTTAGTCTATAAAATTGTAATCTGTGGCCACTTTTAGAGATCCATACAGTCTTAAACAAAGGACTACAAACTAAGCTGTTCTTTCCAAGTAGGAAATAGGTGTGCAGGTAAGATCTCAATGAAAGATTCTCTTTAGAGATCATTTCTGCTATACATCCACAACATTCAAGTCCAATAAATGACATAAGAGCCAACTCTTCCATAACGTAATCATAAATAGAGAATCTATTGCACATAGCAGTTTTCCCTGGCCTGAGCTACCACCACGCTCCCATAACTTCTATTTAAATCACTCTAAAAAGTTTCATATTTATAGTTCTCTTTGCCTATCAGACATTTCTTAAGTCTCACAAGTGTATCTTCACCATTATATCCAAAACTCTTGTCTTCCCACACTATCGTTTTGCTTTCTCTAGCTCCATGATTTCATGATGCACCTAGTTGTATCCATCCTTCCTCTGTACCTAAACAGACTTTTAATTGTCCTCCTAAACACATTTGGACTGCAGCCATAGCCCTGTGGCATCTAATCCCATCAGATCTCAGAAGCTAAGCAGGGTCAGGCCTGGTTAGTACCTGGATGGGAGACCACCTGGGAACACCAGAAGCTGCAGGCTTGGGAGAAGGACCTGGCAACCTCCTCCCAAAAATCAATCTGCCATTGAAAACCCTATGAACAACAGAGAAGCACTGACAATAGTGTTTCCCCTGTTGTACAGAGGGTCTCTATGAGTCGGATACCGACTCGACGGCACCTAACAATGACAACACATTTAGGTCTGTTCAGCTCATTCTCATCTTTAAAATATTTCAGTTGTACTCTATTTCCTTCAAAATAAACTGCATTATAATTTCATTTGGTTTCTTTCCAGACTGGTTAACAGTAACTTTTTTAACATCACTCCGTTTTCCCCCATAACGCACCCTGGGCTTTGGACTGCCTATCTTCATGTCTTTGCATAAACTATTACTTGCACCTGAAATTCCTTTCTCATCATCTCTGCTATACACAGTTGCTCCCCATTTGTGTTCCCATGGTAGTTTTACAGACTTCCAAGTACAGAACATATATTGCATTAGGGTTATTTATGTGCCTATTTCTTCTCTCCTTGACCTCTAGTCTCCAGGATTCTCAAACCTAGAGATTGTGCCTTAGTCTGACCTTGACATGATTTCAGTATGACTTAACATTTGAATACTTAAATTTTTGTGTTTTTATTTATTTTTTTAATAATACTTGGGGTTTGAACCCAAGGCTTCACACATACTTTGCCAGTGCTCTACTACTGGACTACATCCCCAGCCCATTTTTTATTTTTTATTTTGAATCACAGTCTCACTAAGTTATGCAGGCTGCCTTTGGCCTTAAAATTGTAATCCTCCTGGCTTTGCCTCTGGAGTCATAAATTTTATTCTTAACCTTTTAAATTAATAGCAGATGTTCATTAGAAAAATTAGAAATAAAGCTCATAAATAACCATTAACTAACATTTTGGCACGGAATACTGAACTTGTCACAGAAACCCACACATCAAAGTTTACTTGTGATAAGCAGCAAGAAAAGCTGTCATTTTTGCCAAATCCCTAAATACTCCATAAAGTTTTTCTTTTCATATTTAAATTGTTGTTTTAAAAGACAATTTTTTTCCAAGATGTCTAACCTTTTCACTGACTAGGGAAAGAAAAAGCCATTTTTGAGTTAATTTTAATAAATTACATGCAGAAGAAATGTACCCTTCAGTTATTTCCAAATAAGTTATTTGTAAATTTTGGTATTTTCCTCAATATTTGTATCTTATTGTATATATTGAAAATAACATTGCGTCCAGGAGTACAAAGTATGTTCTAAGGAATACCAGTCCCACAAAAAACTTACTTTTTTTTCCATTTTGGGTGGCATTTGGGACCTCACACTCACACATACTTTGCAAGTTCCTAAAAGCATTTTTAAAAGATTCCAGGATCAAATAAGTTTAGGAAACAATACATATTCAGTTCTCATATTGCGGATTCATCTTTTCCTTCTAAGAGCTTCTCAAATTTAATAAGAAATTGTCTCAGACAGTCCATTAACATTTCTAAGCACAGGGTGTGATTTCTTGTATAGATCAGCAGTACTATACCAAGGTTCAAGTGTTCTTCAAGTTGCCTAAAGACAATTAGAGGAGATGGAGGCAAGGGTAATCAACTTCCAGATCATAAACATCCATGCTTAGTCTCTGCTGATAGTACATTCACTGAAAAAATGGGCCTGTGGATATAGTACCATGCTTATTCTCATTTCCCATCTACCCTTTCACACTCATCTAAGACTTTACCATGAAAAGGGCATTTCTACCCCATATATAATTTTACTATGACGAAATGCTCCAGGGCATAAAAAACAAAACACTGTAAATCTAGCAATGAAAACTAAAGACCTCTCTGATGATTAGGTAGATAGAGCTTTGCAAGGGAAGCTGTTCAGTGCTTCCAGCACTACAAAAAGAACACCTTATCTAGTAGTCCACTGATGGTTTAAAATCACTTTTTAATGGTAGATCACTGTATTATTGTCCCATTCCCACCTAAGTACTTACATCTATAAAAATGAGCTAACTGATATAACAATGGTCCTTAATACCACATGCGTGGCCAATAACTTTATCTTCAATAATCATCAGTGTACAATTTTTTAATCAGTTTTACACTAATAGGAGTAACTGAATCCAGAATTTTTTTTTTTTTTTGGTAGTACTTAGGGGTTGAATCCAGGCCCTCGTGCATGCATTTGCAAGCACTCTACCACTGAGCTGCACCCCCAGCTCATTTTTTACTTTTTATTTTGAGTGAGGGTCTCACTAAGTTACACAGTCCCTCTGGCCTCAAAGTCACACTCCTCCTGCCTCTGCCTCCCAAGTTGCTAGAATTACAGACATGTGTACTGTACCTGTCCTGAATCCAGAATGTTTTAAAGTTCTAATTTAAAAAAACAAAAAAACTTTTTGGTGCTGGGGATCAAACCCAAAGCTTCCGTGCATGCTAAGCAAACATTCTACCAACTGAGCTAAACCCCCAAACCCCTAATTTAAATTTATAAATATTTTTGTAGCAAAGAATAGGATAATCATCAGGATATCAAGCATGAAAATGTTACATTGGATTAAAATTGCAATGGAAACAAGTCTGGACAGTAAAAGGATAATGTAAAATTTCTGATTTAAAAAAGAGCTCTTCATATACAATGATATGCATGTATGGAAATGTCAGTGAAGCCCATTAATTTGTACACTAAAAAAATTACCAATAAATTTTTTTAAAAGACCTATTTTAATGAACCATAATAACTATCAAATTTCTATGAGTACATTATACTGAATATATTTTTTAAGGATTAATATAACCTATGTATCTGATTTAGCAGCTGTAACAGCTTGAAATTACATCCTTTACAGCTATTTAAAATGAAAAATTTATATATCAACTTATAAACATGTAAAGTGATACCTAGTTTTTCAACATGTCTTTCAGAGTCTGTAGGTGGAAATTTGAGGAACCACTGGTATACAGGGGTGAACAAAAAATACAGTGAATGTGTTGTGTCTGACCATGGGTTCAGTAGGCACAAAAAGGATTACTCTACACCAAGAGTTAATGTCAGAGAGACTGAGGTGGGGGCCAGTGCCTTCAGGTGCACTGTCCCCGAGTTGAGTATCTCAAGCTCTTTTTATTAGGCTCTTACAACATTAAGCATCCTTACGAGTTGGGGGAAAAGTGGGTTAAAGTATATTTTCTTGTGAGACAGGCAAGGGTTATTATTTATATTAGTATGTTCTGCCCACTCCACACAGGCAGAGTCTATGCCCAAGGTCACAGATAATAGAAGGGGGCTTTTAGGCTTGGAGAGCTTCCAAGGGTTGAAGCCTTCCTGGCCACTTTTCCTTAGATTTTCTCCAGCCATCCAGCCATGGCTTCCATTACGTAAATGTTTAAAGAAAAGAATTATCACAGTAAAAAACACATTGCCATTATCCCCCGTCAAAGTACTCCCAATATTCCCCTAGCTTGAAACATACTTACTCCATCATTCTTGCCACTTTCTGAAGCAGTTCTGGAAATCCTCCTTTGTGAGTAATAAATTTTCAATTTAAACATTCATGTTTTTTTGGTTTTTTTTTTTTTTTTGAGGTACTGGAGATTGAACCCAGGGCCTTGCGCTTCCATGCTCTGCAAGTGCTGGACCACTGAACTGCACCCTCAGCCCATTTTTTTACTTTTTGAGACAGGGTCTCACTAAGTTACACAGGCTGCCTCTAGTCTCAAACTTGCGTTCCTCCTGCTAGGATTATAGGCTTGCACCACTGCACCCGCTTACATTCACTATATCTTTTAAATCACACCTCACATATACTCAAAATCCTGCACCTGTAATTTAGTTTATCAAACTACAGATTTTTGTCCAGATTTTGTACAGATTTTTGTTAGTGTATAGAATTGATTTTAAAATAATAATCTTTCCTAGACATATCTTTCAGCTCTCACTCCCAAAACAATGAAATACTTCATGACAAAGATTTGGCATTCCTAAGTCTTCTTGCATTAATTTTAGACATCCAGTTCAAATAGCTATAACAGGTTTACATACCTTCTCATTATTTTGAAATGCACTGTCCATCAGAACTCTTATCTCTGGGAAAAAAATTGTTGTGTTGTGTTCTGTGCCGTCGAGTCGGTATCCAACTCATAGCAACCCTCATAGAGTTTTCAATGGCTGACTATTTTGGGATTGCCTTGGGAGTGGATTGCCAGGTCCTTCTCCCATTTTTGCGGTGCTGGGAATTGAACTCGGGACCTCAGAGACTGCAGCTCAGCACTCTACCAACTAAGCTAAATCCCAGCCCAGGAAAAAAATTACAAACTTAGAAAAGTATGGAAGAAAAGAAAGCAACAGATATCTTCCACTTACTCAGACTAAGAGCTTCAAAAAAAGAACTGACACTTTTTCTTTCTTTCCTTTTTTTTTTTTTTTTTTTTTTTTTTGGTGGTACTTGGGGTTTGAACCCAGGGCCTTGTGCATACTTTGCAAGTGCCCTACCATTGGGCTATATTCCTAGCCCATTTTTAAAATTTTTTTTTTTGGTACTGGGGTTTGAACTCAGGGCCTTGCGCTTGCACGCTTTGCAAGTGCTGGACCAGTGAGCTGCACCCTCAGCCCATTTTTTACTTTTTGAGACAGGGTCTAAGTTACGCAGACTGCCTCTGGTCTTTATTATTTTATCTTGAGATAAGGTCTTGTTAAGTTACACAGGCTGCTTCTGGCCTCAGACCTGTAATCCTGCCTCTACCTCCAAAGTTGCTGTGTTTACAGGCATGAGCCACAGTGCTCACATCTGACATTGCCTTTTGTGACCATTAAAAGTTTGAGTTCTAAGCTGGGCATGGTAACACATGCCTGTAATTGTAGCATTTGGGAGGCTGATGTGGGAGAAATTACGTAGGTTTCAGGCCAGTCTGGTATACACAATGAATTCCAGGCCAGTCTGGGCTATACAGTGAGACCCTGTCTTTTAAAAAAAAAAGTTTGAGTAAAAATTAATGTAAGGCCAGGTGCAGTGGCGCACACCTGTAATCCCAGCAACTCAGGAGGCAGAGGCAGGAGGATCGCAAGTTCGAGATCAGAGGCAGTCTGCGTAATTAGTGAGACCCTGTCTCAAAAAAAGTAAAAAAAGGGCTGGAGGTGCCACTCAGGGTTCCAGCACTTGTAAAGCATGCAAGCGCGAGGCCCTGGGTTCAACTCTCAGTACTGCAAACAAACAAACTATATATATACGTTAGTGTAAGAATAATTTTCTCTCTCCAATTTTTCACTTAAAATATGCCTTGAAAATCTGCATCACCTTCTACTCTGGCATAGTATTCTAGTCTGTGGAAATTCCATAATTTATTTAATTTTTGACTACCAGTGACCATGTAGGCTCATTTATTGCTGAACATTTTACTATTCAAAGCAATGCTTTAATTCATCCTTATTCTTATCTTTATACACACTGTTAACTACTAACTACAGTTTCTTTAGGCCTGATTACTAGAAGTAGAATGTTTGGGTCAGAGATTTGTATGCATGCACTCACAGTCACAAAAGCAATCTTAAGTGTCACCCTAATGAGACCATCATGGTTTTCCTATTGTCACTGAATTACTCTCCCCCAGCATTCTAAATTTCCTTAAACTAGTTTTTAATAGCACATCCTGCCTTCTAGTTTTCTGCCCCCACCCCCAACCCATTACTCTAGGCTCTAAGCTCCCAAAGGCAAAAGTTGTGTTTATTGACTATTTTGTTCACTGATGAACAGTGTCTGGCACATGACAGGTACTCATATGACAATGGCATTTGTATGATACACAGGGTTTCAGCAATAGCTGTTACTGTTCTTTGCCCCATCTGTCCCGAGGTTTATACACATCTCACCTGACCATTGAGAAAGTAATCTTAGGAGCAGCCACAACTCCTTATAATACATTACACCATACAAAACACCCATGTTTCGTTAGTAGTCAGCCACCTCTGAGGAGGAAATAAATATTTCTACTCTGGACTCCAAAGGCAGCTAATTATTAAAACAGTGTAGCCTAGCCAGTGCTGGCCATCCAGCCCTCACCTTGCTTATTTTAGCCCTTCCCTTCCTGTTTCTCTCCTGCCAATGCCTAAGGGAGCCTAGGAACAAGAATCATCCCTAGTAAAGGAGAAACCACCGAGGCAAGTGACTGCACTCATTTTCCCCACACCAGGCCCAACCCACTCCTTAGGAGTCCTTTGGCCCCACACCCTTTCCACTAACAATGGCAGCTTAGTCAGAAAACTGAGGGTTGGTAGAGCACCAGGTTTCATTGTTTTCCTCAGGCCAGTATTTTGGATGTGAAAAAGGTGTAGACTAAGAGAAAGCAAAGGATAGTGATTTAATTATGAGTAGCTGGAGTTGCTCACTCCATAGAACAGCTAAGATGTAAGTACGTGTTCACCCGCCAGCATTTTGGTGATACATAAAAATAGCTTCTGTGCTTCACCTTTATTGGCATCTGTAATGCCATTCTTTTTAGTGGCATATGTCAGATGTAGACCAAATACAGGCCTAATGTTCTCATTATAATGTCTTTAATGGAGAAGCAAGGTGTTTTTGGTAACTATCTTCAAAACTAATTGGGTACCTGCAATGTTACTAGCCTTCGACCTAACCTGGAAATAAAAAAATAAATAAATAAAATAAATAAAAGGCCATGATCATTAAGTATCACTGGCAGGCCTAAAGAACAAGAAAGATGTAAAAGCTATACATTCTAAGGGAATTACATAGTGTGTTTGCCTCACATTCCATATAGCAATGAGTTGCTTTATTCCTGTTCCATTCCCTATTCTTCTTCTCTGAGCAGTATAGGGGTAAAGTTTGATGACAAGAATTCTGGAAAGACATAAGAGGCTCCCCAGGAACACAGACATTCCAGAATAATTTGAATAAGAGGGGAAGAAACTTGGAAGATGGAGAATAGAAAGCTTTTATTGAGAATGTCAAAGTAGTGGAGCAAGAATGACAAAGAACAGAAGCAGCTTCACTTGATTATAATTATTTTGCAGTGGGTGGAAAAGGCAGGCACTAAGCCAGCATCACCACTTTATAAATAATTTTTTTTTGCGGTGGTGATGTTGTGAAAGATGTGTGGTAAAGTTGCTCAGTTTGGTAAGACATCACTCAGTGGGTGCGACTGTCTGGAAAGGGATGTGTTTGTAAAGGGATCATTCTACAACTTGGTCCAGAACACTTTGAACATATAGCATAGCAGTACTCTGGGATATAACACTTAGAGCATTGGTCAAAGATGGCATATATGCTGGGACATTCATAACAATACTAATACAAAAGAACATACTGGTCTTTTAGCATATAGTATCTCCGAATTAGAGGAAAATAATAGTACTAGAAGCATACCTCATTTCTATTCCAAAGCCAATTTATCCATGGTGCTACTTCCTTACAGACTGCAGCTGCGTAGACAGTAACTGATCCTTGAAATGCTTTTTGTTACTGTGAAGGAATTAAAAGTAGAAACTAGCAGCTATTCAGAAGTGGGAATGCTAGGAAGTTTTTCTACTACTTCCTCATTCTCCTAACTACCTGCTTCACCCCACCTTTAAGTTGGTGGTCATGTTTTTTTTTACCTTTCCCAAGGAAGATGTTACCAGTGAACCAGACGGCTGTATGCAAATGCCTTTTCCTTCTGTCAGGAGGGAAAAAATGCAGATACTCAGTCTTCCAACACCACCACTGATTAATAAAAACTGTCAAGGTTTAGATGTTTATACAGACTAGCTCAACCTTGTTTTAATGAAAACCATAGATTAAGGGGAAAATGATGCAGATAGCATAATTTACTTTCTATAGGAATTGTGATTTAATTTCCTGAACTACAACGCAAATGTCTCAGGTAATAATGCTCTGGAGATTTTTTAATATTATTAATAATTGACTTCTCATTGAAGGAAAGAAAGTATTATATCCAACAAATCAGATATGGCAGAAGTCAAGTCAATGTTCCGGGAAGTTCTTCCAAAACAAGGTATCTATAACACAAATACTTGGGTCATAAAATAATATACAGACCTACAAAGTGACAGGCAGTTGTCACATAGTAGACATTAATAGTTAAACATTTGCAGTCTTAATTACTATCTACTTTTACTATATACATTCTCCATGAGTTGGCTGTAAAGGAGAAATCCTTACATTTTTCCCAAAACAAGATGACAAGTGAAGCACTGTTTCTTATAACTAGAAATCCTATGATATTCAAGAATACAGATTGCAATATGGAATTTTTCTATGAAACTAATAGTGGAATTCACAAAGTGGAAGAAAAGTAACCTAAATCAAACTATAGTTAAAAAAAAAGGTTGAACGTTTAAAAACCAGTTAGACATTCAGTGATTTGAATATTCAGGCTAAATATCATACTGTTGTGTATCTTGTGTATTATATCTCTCTAATCTTATTTGCAATTAAAACATCTGACACAAAAAGTTGTGTCTAATAGTTTCTATAGAGTCTTGCATGTATAAGTTCAAACTTGTCTTCCTAACACATCAATATTAAGAAATGTTTTTTATTGGGTGACTATGCTTTTTCTAGTTCAAAAGGAAAACTCAGTCTAGACAATATTTCACTAACAATGGATTAAGGTTTTAGATCTTCATTTTAGCTGTAAACTCAGACCACCACATAACTTGGTTATCTTCCTCAAGCTAACTCTTATTTCTTATTAAATTTAGGGCAATTGTCAGTAGAAGATGTAACTACAATGGTGCTGTGTAAACCCAAACTTTTACCTTTAAAATCTCTGACTTTGGAAAAACTGGAGAAAATGCAGCAAGCAGCACAGGATACTATCCGACAACAAGAAATTGCGGAAAAGGAACATCAGCAAGTAACACACTGATCAATAACAGCACTTTAGGGAACCCTTTACCACACCTACTATTTAATAACTAGAAAATATTCTACATCCATATGCTAAAAATGTTGTTGTTAGGTGTAGTATTTGTTAATAAGACTGAATGTTCATATAAATAATTTTAAAGCACTCAAGTCTGATGAAACTAGTGAATTTAAACACTAGTTTGTAATGAACACAAGCACTTAAAACTTTGAACCAAATTTTATGGGATTTTTTTCTTTCTTATGCCATGTTTTAAGAGTTGTAAATTATCATTCACAGGTCCTATAGCTATTGGGTTTTTGTAGTCACAAGAGACTAAGTGTAGTTTTTATATACAGGATTTTAAATGTTTTAAAAACCTGAAGATAGTCTAATGTTGCATTAAAAAAAGGTATTTATGTTGACCTTTTATGTTACCTAATTAAAAACAAAATTTTAACCAATTTTCTGTGCTATGTAATGTTTAAAAGCTATCTAGCCTGACCAGTAATAATCAAACTGGTTTCTTAAATTTGACTTTTAAGAAACCTTCACCTATTCTGTAATCAACCAAGCTTTTAATTATACTGACTTTTAAGAAGAAATGAACCGGGCACAGTGGCGCATGTAGGTAATCCTAGTTACTTGGGAAGTGGAGGCAGGAGGATCTCAAGTGTGAGACCACAGGAGTCTGAGTAATTTAGCAAGACCCTGTCTCAGGAAGTTAAAAAAAATGGGCAGCTCAGTGGTACAACACTTGCAAAGCATGCAAGCGCAAGGCCCTGGATTCAACCCCCAGTACCGGCAAAAAAATAAATAAATAAATAAATAAACAAACAAATGCATGACTACATTTATCATCTAAGTACCAAATAACTGAAAACCTGGAAATGCTAATTACCTACATAAGCTTAAGTAAAATGGGCTTGAAAGGGCTCACAAGGTAAATATGAACATTAAATTTGGAGTTTTGATGCTGCTGAAACGAAACCTTTTTTTGTACTGAACCTTAACATATAGTCCAAAGAATTACCTTTGTAAATTATAAAGGTAATTCTTGGGTGGTTTGCTGCGGTCAATATGTTTAAATTACCACAGATCTTTAGGCCTTGCTGATTAAAAATTAGGCTCTGTTAAAGAGGCTGAAATGTGATCCTTTTTTAGATAATTGTCATTTATTGGTAGCTAATATTTCCTCAGACACTGGGTAAATGTAAAGCTTTTGAGTCTTTAGAGAATCATGTTTTACAATACTAATCATTATTTGATACCAGAAAAAAGTTTGCAAGTTAAAAAAAAGTCTGTAAAAAACTTAGCTTAAATTCACTGGATTTACATGTGATTCCTTGTATGATTTAACATTTGCTATGTGAAGTTTAGCCTGCAGCTGTAGCCCCGTGGCATCCGATCCCGTCAGATCTCAGAAGCTAAGCAGGGTCAGGCCTGGTTAGTACCTGGATGGGAGACCGCCTGGGAACACCAGAAGCTGTAGGCTTGGGTGAAGGACCTGGCAACCCCCTCCCAAAAATCAATCTGCCATTGAAAATCCTATGAACAGCAGAGAAGCACTGACAATAGTGTTTCCCCTATTGTACAGAGGGTCGCTATGAGTCGGATACTGACTCAACGGCACCTAACAACAACAACAACAATGTGAAGTTTAAAAGTTTTGTTTTGGGGGTTTATTTTTTGCGGTGCTGATGATCGAACCCAGGACCTTGTGCATGCTAGACAGGAAATTAAAAAGTTTTTTAAAGACCTAAAATAAATGTACTCTCAATGAGGAATCAACACTGCTTCACATGTTTTATTTTGTTGTACATTCTTGTAGAACCGGGTTCATTTTTCCAGTTTTGTAGAAAAATAGATGTTCCAGCCACCATTTACTTAACTGTCTAGTCTTTAAGACCAATCAATATGTTCCCTGGAAAGATGAATAAGTCTCATAACTAACTCATTTTTAAAAATTCTTTAAGACAAGAAAAAACTTTTTACTCCCAAAGCACAGTATTTCAACAGCAGCAGCCAACATGGGGTTTTAGCAGCTTAACTTTACCCCCTAAATAAAGCTTTGTATAAACCAGTGATTTTACTACAAAAAACACTGTCCTTGAAAGAAAGAAGTGGCAGTCAGACATCAATGCAAAACTTGGAATGATTAGGTAATAAACATGGCACTTACAAAAGGTAGCTTATTAGAATATTCCACTTGAAAAAGTGGTTACTTTTCTTCCCCTCTTTTATCCCCTCCAAAAAAAAAAAAAAAAAAAAAAAAAAAAAAAAAAAAAAAAAAAAAAAAAAAAAAAAAAAA
>VMDO01005767.1:0-107873 GCA_007922755.1 Pedetes capensis | reverse complement strand
CCGCCTGGGAACACCAGAAGCTGTAGGCTTGGGAGAAGGACCTGGCAACCCCCTCCCAAAAATCAATCTGCCATTGAAAACCCTATGAACAGCAGAGAAGCACTGACAATAGTGTTTCCCCTGTTGTACAGAGGGTCACTATGAGTCGGATACCGACTCGATGGCACCTAACAACAACAACAACAACAAGGTTAGGATATTCATTGCTGCATTATCTTTCCCAAAAGGTACTTTTATACACTTTGAGATTACATTCAGTTGGATATTTTCTGAAAATTAATTAAAGTAATAATTTTTTTCTCCTACATAAAATAGTAGGCTTATTTTTCACTTATCTAAACTAAGTCTTGAAATGAAGAATGAATGAATATTTGTATAGTTCTTTCTGGTTGAGACCTTTTTGAATGATAAAAGGTAGCAGAACTAAGACTAGTTCCTTAGTGGAGCACAGTGGCATATGCCTATAATCCTAGCAGTTTGGTAGGCTGAGGCAGGAGGATTGTGAGTGTGAGGCCAGAGGGAACCTGCACAACTTAGCAAGACCCTATCTCAAAATAAAAAAGGAGCTGAGGGTGTAGTTCAGTGGCGTGGCACTGGTCTAGAATGCACAAGGCCTTGGGTTCAACCACCGTAACTACTTAGGATAAAAAAAGAAAAAAGGCTAACAAAAGATTTGCATTTAATTTTTATCTTTTTTAATTTTTTTGAGACAGTGTCTTAAGTTGTGCAGGTTGCCTATGGCCTTAAACTCACAATCCTCCTGCCTCAGCCTCTCAAATCACTGGAATTACAGGCATGTACCACAGCACTGGCTCATTTAAACTTTTTTCAGGTCATATTATACAAAGCTATCAAACAACTTACTAAATAAAATTTCCCAGAACGTATTTATATTATCTGTTTTCTTTCCATTTCCAAGTCCCTCTGACTTTTAAAATATATAATATGAAGTTTAAAACCTGGCTATATTGCCAGTTTCCAGATGTATATCCAAACTGTCTTTGAAACATTTTTAGAGTTACATACAATGGTATTATCTGATGCTTATGTTAACCTGTATATATTTATTAATCTTAGTTTTCTAGATTTTGCATTTTAAAAATGATATTGAATGAACAAACTACAACTGCGTGCAACAATGTGGATGAATCTCACAAATATAATATTAAGTGAAAGAAGCCAGACTCAAAAGAGTACATTGTATGACTCCATTCATATAAAATTCAAAAACTAAAACCAGTTTGGAAGTCAGGAGAGTAGTTATCATTGGGGGAAGTGGTTAGTGACTGAAAGTGGGCACAAGATGGGGCTTTTGGTATGTGGATAATGTTCTGTTTCTCGATCTGGGTGCTGGTTGCACAGGTGTGTTCACTTTGTGAAATATTTTCAAACTATACACTTGTGATCTGTATATTTTTTGTATCTATGTTAAACTTCAAAAAAATCTTTAAAACAATATTGTGTGTGACCTGACTTAATTTCACCCTTTGCTAAGATGGCTCTTTTTCTTTGAAGGTGCCAATGTGAATAGGGCTACAGCCAATAATGATCATACAGTAGTGTCGTTGGCATGTGCAGGAGGCCATCTAGCAGTTGTTGAGCTATTGTTGGCTCATGGGGCTGACCCTACTCATCGACTCAAGGTATTTTGCATAAAAATTAGTAAATAAATTATATATGTTATTACAAAAAGTATTTTTGATCACTTAATAATTATTACTGCTTAAATGAGAGTTAATCTATGAGCTACTAATAAACTACATGTGTATATCAATCAGATTATAAGAGGAAATTTGCTGGGGCGTTTTTTTGTTTGTTTGTTTTTGTTTTACTTTTGAGACAGGGTCTCACTATGTAGCTCAGACTAGCCTTGAACTTACTTTTAGCCTAAGCTGGCCTCAGACTTTTGATCCTCTTGCCTCAGTCTCCTGAGTGCTGGGATTATAGGGATGTGCCACTATGTCAACAAAAAATTTAATTATGGTGTCAATTCTTCCTCAGGATGGCTCAACAATGCTTATTGAAGCTGCAAAAGGTGGCCATACTAATGTTGTTTCCTATCTGTTGGATTATCCCAATAATGTTCTGTCAGTTCCTACCACAGATGTGTCTCAGCTTATCCCTTCTTCTCAAGAGCAATCTCAGGTAAATATAATGGGCTTTGTTAATGTAAATGTTTTTCAAGGTGATTGAAAGTCCTTGTTTAAAATCAGTTTTATGCAAAATGAGATTGTTTCTATTTTCTGTTACATTGAGATAATCATGATCCTAAATTCTTTACAATTATCTTCTTAATTAAATCTTAGGTACATGGAAATTTTTCCAGAGATACATAGAATTTTTTTATTGTCTTACTGAAAATAAAGGTTTAAAAATAATTTAATATCAAACATAAATATTCCAAGTT
The DNA here is from genome assembly GCA_007922755.1 of Pedetes capensis. Taxonomy (NCBI): domain Eukaryota; kingdom Metazoa; phylum Chordata; class Mammalia; order Rodentia; family Pedetidae; genus Pedetes; species Pedetes capensis. Next base: position 105,466 of record VMDO01005767.1, on the reverse strand, counting down.
ATCCTACCATACCTGACTGTTTAGGTGTTTTTCTTTTTTGCCTCCAGTACTAGGAGATTAAACCCAGGGCTTCATACATGCTAGGCAAGTGCTCTATTAGCTACATTGGGGGTGGGAGTGTAAAGGTTTTAAATGAACATGTTGAGCCTATTCCTAAACCATGAACAAAGTTTTCCAACTTCATACCTCCCAGGCAGTATTAAGTAGTCTAGAGATAGCAAGTTTTTCAACCAGGGAAATACAGTTAACCAGGATATGTGTACCAAAAACTCATTAAAGTGCCCTTTAAACCTACCTAAAATATGAAGGGAATATTGTTGTTGTTGTTGTTAGGTGCTGTCAAGTCATGTCCGACTCATAGTGACCCTCATAGGGTTTTCAATGGCAGACTGTTTCGGGATTGCCTTGGGAGTGGATTGCCAGGTCCTTCTCCCATTTTTGCGGTGCTGGGAATTGAACTCAGGACCTCAGAGACTGCAGCTTAGCGCTCTACCAACAGAGCTAAATCCCAGCCCATGAAGGGAATATAGCATATACTAAACATGTTACCCTGCAGCCTTAGCCCTGTGGCATCCGATCCCATCAGATCTTAGAAGTTAAGCAGGGTCAGGCCTGGTTAGTACTTGAATGGGAGACCACCTGGGAACACCAGGTGCTGTAGGCTTGGGAGATGACCCGGCAACGCACTCCCAAAAGTCAATCCGCCATTGAAAACCCTATGAACAGCAGAGAAGCACTAACAATAGTGTTTCCCCTGTTGTATGTAGGGTCTCTATGAGCCAGATACCGACTCGATGGTACCTACCAACAACAACAAACATGTTAAGTTTAGTGAAATCCTTAATTCTTTTCTACAGTTATCCCGGGAACTACTAGCATACCCCAATTCAGTAAATATGTTGCATTTTTATTTTCTCATTTGACACATGTAAAATTTGAACAAGGGTATATTGACCAGTGAATGGTAAGTGACTTGTACTCCTATCCATAATTGGGGATAACAAGGCTTTCTCTCAGCAAGAGTGTAATATTAATTTCTTTCTTAAAAATATTTTTATTTTTATCTTTTTGATAAAGGGTCATACTAAGTTGCTCAGGCTATCTCTGGCCTCCTGTCTCAGCCTCCTGAGGCTCTGGGACCCCAGGAATGAGCCACTGTGCCCAGCACAGTAATACTAACTTCATTTAACTTAAATCATTGACTATTTGTAGATTGTCTGAGTCTTCATAGTCATTGTCCTCAGAAATTATTCCTTGGTAGATAAAAGAATTATGGTACGCATACATAATGGAATACTACTCAACAATAAAAAAAATGAAATAATATCATTTGTAGCAAAATGGGTGGAACTGGAGAATATCATCTTAAACAAATGAACATAAGCTCAAAAAGGGAAATACCATGTGTTCTCACTCATGTGGGAGTTGAATCTTACTTAAAGAAAGAAAAAATTCTACACATAAGTTGATATATCAAAATACACTGCCAAGAAGGGATAATATAAAGAGCAGAAAGAAGGAGGGAGCAGACTAGCATAGGGAAGTGAAGATTGTGGAAGGTGGGATGGGGAGGAGAAACAATGTAGAGGGATAAAGGGGAGAGGATAATCTCAATGTAAATGATGCAACTTCATGAGTACATAGGAAAAATAAGGGAGCATAACTCAAATATGCGTATGAGTTTTACTACATATTAGTCAAAAGGTTCCATAAACCTTGTAAGTTGAAAAAAGTATAACCAAAAGTGATATAATAGTTGCATAATGGAAAGAAACAATGTTGTATTACTCTGTACCCCACCATCATTTAACAGTGAAAGGAGAGAAAAGAAAAAAAAAGAAACATTAAGAAAAAATAGAAAGTATTTCTTGGTGAAGGCTTTTCTTATTTTTTTAGCTTTAAGAAATAAATGAATTCGTTGGTATATGAAGACCTAAAGCAGTATCTCTATTTTATTTCTGGTCCTTTGTTTATTCTTTCATCTGAGATGATTTTTTTCTGAGTTGACCTTTTAGGTTCCACGTGTACCAATGCATACACTTGCCATGGTTGTACCTCCCCAGGAACCTGACAGAACTTCACAAGAGACCTCTCCTGCCCTTTTAGGAGTACAAAAAGGTTAGTAGATTAATTGTTTTCCCTAAAATTTGTATTTTTCCACCTAGTAATAAATCTAAAACTGTACTTTTAGTTTAATGGTGCACAGTCATGATGAATTTATAGTTAATTGAGGTACATAATTCTGACAAGTGGAAATATTCTTATAGGCTATTTAAAATAGGAAAGATATAAGTGCTAGAAGAAAATAAGTATTGTTTTCCTATTAACATATTACTAGATGTAGTTTTCACCAGGCATGGATAAAAATTCTTAAGAAGCAAACTAAGTTTTTCATTATATTAAAGTGGAAAATTTATTAGACACTCGGTTTCTACTTAATAGTTCCTTAAACAGTAGTATAAGAAGAATGAAAATATGTGTTTGTTATCTACTTAAAACTTTGCAGCATCAGTTTAATTAATGAGGAAGAAGTTTAAGAATTACATTCAGTTTCATTTATATAATGCTAGAATGTGATGGCCTGCAGCCATACCACTGTAGATTCCAATCCTGTCAGACCTCGGAACCTAAGCAGGGTTGAGCTTGGTTAGTACTTGGATAGGAGACTGCCTAGGAACACCAGGTGCTGTAGCCTTGGAAGAAGGACCCCAAAACCCATTCCCCTTCTCCCCCAAAAATAACAATCAGCCATTAAAAACCCTACAAATAGCAGAGAAGCACTAGCAATAATATTTCACCTGTTGTACATAGAGTTGCTATGAGTCAGACACTGACTCAACAGCACCTAACAACAACAACAACAGAATATAGTGGGTGAATCTAGACCAATAACTACCAATATATGAACATAGATGACTACCAAAATATATTTATATAAGATTGAAATGACTAAGAAAGTGTCCTGAGAGATTCAAGTTTGAGTTCTAATGTTTTCCTCCTATCTTTTCATTTGTAGATATAAAGTACTTTCACTTAATATTTATATATTGTAATATCTCTGAAAAAAAGAAAATAGTTAATTTGTAAAATTTTGGGATGTGGCTTAGTGGTGAAGTGCTTGCCTAGCATAGGCAAGGGACTGTAATGCCCTCCTTCCAAAGCATCCTTAACATTAAAAAAATTTAGGAATGTAGTTCATTTAGTGAATGATAATCAAATTCTAGACTATTGAAATCACAATGAGATGTGTAAGTATATGTTAATATCTTTTTTTTTTTTTTTTTTTTTTTTTAAATTATTGAGAGACTGGGAGGTTGAACCCAAGATCTTGCTTATGGTAGGCAAGTGCCTCCCAGTGAGCTGCACCCCCAGCCATCTCTTTTATTATTATTGTTGTTGTTGTTGTTGTTGTTATTGTTGTTGTTATTGTTTTGAGACAGGATCTTGCTAAATTGCACAGGTTCCCTCTGGCTTTGAACTAGAAATCGTCCTGCCTCAGCCTCCTAAGTGGCTGGGATTGTAGCCATGTGCCATGATACCCAGCATTATCTTTAATACTATCATTTAAGAAAAATTGATTAGGAGCAACTGCTACAGCAGCAAATAGAAGAATTTTTTTTCAAATTATACCAGGTTAAGTAATTTAAAGTGTTGGGGGACTACATAAAAGATTCCTTATTTCTTAATTTATTATTTACTTTCTTAATGATTACTTAATTTCTAACCTAGTAATTTCATAGGTAAAATGTATATCGTTTCTCTGACCTGAGCTATTCCTAGCAGTTTTCTACTGGACACCCGCTATTCAGGCTATTTAAACTTTGCTTGCATTTTGTTGTTGTTGTTGTTTGTTTTTGTTTTGTTTTTTTGAGGCAAGGTTTCACTCTGTTGCCCTGGCTGGCCCTGAACTCCTGGGCTAAAGCCATCTTCCTACCTCAGCCACCCAGGTTTCCTATGTACCATACCATACCTTGCTTTTCCTATGGTTTTTCATCTGAACAGTTAAATAGCAAATTAAACATGCCTTTGTTAAGGCATCTGAGCATTATAACCAGCTGATAGGCTTTAATAAAATATATCAAGCTAAATGCCTATATTTCTGTTGTTTTTTCTTTTGTTTGGCTAAACCTATAGAGTTTGGCTTGGGAAATTGAGTATTTAATCATCTTATAAAAATTACCCAGAGCAACAAAATAATCAAAAAATAAACTAAAAAGTATGTATATAGAGAAAATAAGACATTTTAAATTTAGATTTAATATGTAAGTAAATAGAAATGTTTAGATAGTGATTTTTAAGTTGATTCTTAAGTTGATTCTCACAATTTTGCTTATGAACTACTTTGTAGTAAGTAACTACTTATTTTCTTCACTTTGATGTTTTACTAAATTATCAAGGAAGGAAAAAAACATTTGTATCTAGACACTTGTGTACTTCTGATAAGCAATATACACAGAATTAAACTATGATAGCCGGTCATGGTGGTGCACACTGGTGAACAAGGAGGTTGAGGCAGGAGGATCATAACTTCGAGACCTGCTTGGGCTACACGTTTTGGGGCTGGGATTTAGGTCAGTTAGTAGAGCGCTGCACTGCAGTCTCTGAGGTCCTGAGTTCAATTCCCAGCACCGCAAAAATGGGAGAAGGACCTGGCAATCCACTCCCAAGTAAATCCCGAAACAGTCTGCCATTGAAAACCCTATGAGGGTCTCTATGAGTTGGATACCAACTCGATGGCACCTAACAGCAGCAAACTATGATAATCCATGGTGTCAAGGTGTCATCTTAGTAAAAGTTATGCACATCATAGAGTATATGTTACTATGAATTATAAGAAAAACTTGGTTGATATAAAGCACATACTGGATTGTCACAATAGATATAAAAGCCTTCTTAAGCAATTAAAGATCAATTATTATTAATTTTTTCTCTTTAAGTTTCTTTTTTTTTGTCTCTAGAAAAGTTCCTTTGAGTGATGAAATTACTGTTTGACCCTTTTGTTTTTGTTTCTTCTAAGTCTGTATATTCTGTGTAGTATGTGTGATTTAGGATGGATTAACAATTCTTACTCTGTAGTACTCTCTTTATTTCCTCTTCTAGCATTCATCTTTTCAAGTTGTAATTTTACTCCTGTTTAACAAGTCTTTTTACTATTCATTCCCATCCTTTTAAAATATGTTCATGCCCTTAAATCTTATTCAGCTGTTTGATACGAATATTCTTTTCTTTTATGCCATGTGTACTATTTGTCCCTGTCCTATCCATCTTGATTCATATCCTCCTCATTTGGGCAACTAATGTCACTGGTCTGTTGTTAATTTTCAAAGATTTGAGATTCTATGTGGCATCTAACAGAGTTCTCAGATTCATCTCTATGAAACTAAGAGAGTAATGTTTTTGTTTTCTACCATTATTTTAGTTTTATTAACTATAGTTATAAATATTCAAATGGCAAAGCTGTTTGCCCATCCAAAGTCAGTTTTATAAATACATTTGTTGATTGCAGATAACTGCATCTAATGTTATTTGTTGTAATTGGTTCTATGTTGTTGTTGTTAGGTGCTGTTGAAGTCATGTTTGACTTGTAGTGACCCTTACAGGGTTTTCAATGGCTAATTGTTTCAGGATTGTTTTTGAGAGTGGGCTGCCACGTCCTTCTTCCAATTGGTTCTGTAGACATGTCAAAAGAGAAGACTCGTTTTTCTGATCTTCTAAAAGTTGTATAAAATAATAAATAAAAGTTGTATAAATCTGCTACAGAACAATTTAAACTGATGTCAGTAGGCTGGGGATATAGCTCAGTGGATGCCTAGCATGAATGAGGCCCTGAGTTCAATCTCCACCACCACAAATAAAGTAAAATACAATGATACTAGATAAACAAAACGCATGTTTTCTGTGTACCTCAAGCCCTTTTGAGAAGTACTTTCTTTTCTCTGAACTTCATCATACTTCCTTGTTTCTTTCTTCTGATTCTTGTTGCCCCTGCTCATCCCCTTCCTCTTTGCACCTCAAATGTAGAGGATTGAATTAATCACACTCAATTCCTAGTACTTTGCCATCATGACTTCTCTCTCATTTTATTTATTCTCTTATTCTTCCCATTGTCCTACTTCCCCCATAAGCAATGATTCTAAGGTGTCTGATAGACATATTCTTTATAAGTTCTTAAAAACGTCTATTACTTTGTATTTTTAATTTACATAAATCATATCATATTGTAGATCTTATACTGTTTTTTACTTTTTCCACTGAACACTATTTTAAAGTTCTATCCATATGTCTTCCTCTAGATTGTTTATCCCTATAGCATCGTGCTTCACCCATATATCTGCCCTGTTTTAACTATTCTTTTTCCCCAGTGATGGGTATTAGACTTCCTCTTGATTCCTCACTACCACAAACAATGCTGTGATGAAAATCCTTGTACTGTCCCTTATGAATCTGTGTGAGAATTTCCTTGAGATATTATCTCCCTGCTTAGACTGTAAGCTCCTTAAGGGCAGGGTTTTCTGTTGTTCATCTTTGTATGATCAACCATATCTTGCTTGTACTAGATGTTCACGTATTTGATGAATAATGAATGCCAGGCTAAGAATATAAATTATTCTGAAGGCAGAAGAAAATGATCAACAATTTTTAAGAAGAGACACACTGTGATTAAAGAGGATTTTAAAAAAAATCTAGCTCCGGGCGCTGTGGCGCATGCCTGTAATCCCAGCGGTTTGGGAGGCGGAGGCGGAAGGATCGCAAGTTCGAGACCAGAGACAGTCTGTGTAATTTAGCGAGACCCTGTCTCAAAAAGTAAAAAAAAGGGGCTGGGGCACAGCTCAGTGGTCCAGCACTTGTAAAGCATGCAGGTGCGAGGCCCTGGTACCGTAAAAAACCCCTAGTACCGCAAAATAAATAAATAAATAAAATAAAATAAAATCTAGAAGTAGTATTACAGAGTGGTCAGAGAGAGATTGAAAACAGAAATATAAGTATAAAGTAAGATTTAACATACTGCTTCATATCCCAGAATTGAAATTGAATGTTTCTCTTTGCTACTCATATTGACTAATTTAATCAGTTTTTCTTATGTAATCATGCTTATGTGAATTTACATATGCCCAAATTTAGTAATGTGATGTTACATATAACTGCTTTTAGTAAAAGGAGAAAGGTTGAATGAATCTGTTATCATGTAACACAGGTGGTTTATCTTTGGACACCCTTGGTTAAGAGATTTTATGTTACAGATGGATAGCCCATCCTATTACTCTGGGAAATTTTGAGACAAATATTATATACATAAAAGAAAAATGAGTCATTTCTAGGCTTGTGATTTTAAATGTTGACTAGCTCTGTGGCATCCAATCCCACCAGATCTCGGAAGCTAAGCAGGGTCGGGCCTGGTTAGTACCTGGATGGGAGACCGCCTGAGAACACCAGAAGCTGTAGGCTTGGGAGAAGGACCTGGCAACCCCCTCCCAAAAAAATCAATCTGCCATTGAAAACCCTATGAACAGCAGAGAAGCACTGACAATAGTGTTTCCCCTGTTGTACAGAGGGTCGCTATGAGTCGGATACCGACTCGACAGCACCTAACAACAACAACAACAAGGACCAAAATAAAAAATATTTTACATTGAAGCGCAGGATACAACATACATCTAAACACAAATTCTGTTAGATAGCGTATACTATAATATATATGATGCATCTATGTCTTTGTTTTCTTCCTTCCTTCCTTCATCTTTCTTTTGGGGGGTTTGGGGGTGCTGAACCCAGGGCTTTGTATGTACTTTGCAACCACTCTACCACTTAGCTGTACCCCCAGCCCCTTTGTTATTTTTTTTATCTTGAAACGGGGTCTTGCTAAGTTATACAGGCTGTTTTTGGCCTCATACTCAGCAGTCTTCCTGCCTTTACCTACTAAATCGTAGGGAATACAGAGTGCAGCAGCATACCCAGATCATTTGTGTTATTTTCAGTCTGCTTCATCATTCTTATTTTTTTCATAAGATCCCATTGGGAATAGTGCTTAAAATCATTCCAGTAGGGTGCTGTGTGATAAGAAAGCAGGGGTACTGCAGAATAAGATTTAGATTTGATTAGACAAAACCAAGTAAGGAAATATGAAACCAAGTCTAGATCCATCTGTAAACAGTATATTTTTCCTTTGATCTTTTTTTCCTATTGCACAGTATACTAATTGGCTTAGACTAAAAAAAAAAGATAGGATTAAGCTCATTTTAATAGTAATCTACAACATATATTTAGCAAGTACATGTCTACCTCATTCCCTCACTGTCCATAAAAAAGAGAAGATCCTGATTTCTATTGTATGCTTTTTCTAGTTTTGTTATTGGAGAAAACGTTAGACAAAAGAAGTAGGAAGGAAACCATACCAAAATGCATGAGGTGCTGGCTTTACCTGTATTCTTGAATTGTACTTCATGGTGTCACTCCATAATATCAATAAGTAGATTTATTTATTTATATTAAACAGGGGGAGATGTTCGAAGAAACTCTTCATTTTTCTGTGGTCTTATGTTACTACCTACTACTTATTGAACAAATTTTTTTTCAAATAACCCTTGTCATAATTTCTACTTTACCCAGTAATTGGTATTGCTACAGCTTCTACGAATGATAGGGTGACATTATTTGTTTTCACCAACTTGGTTCATTCTTCATATGGTATAGCTTGTTGTTAGTGCTTTTTTGTGTATCTAGGCAATTCTTCTAACTCTTTACTAATGGACACCCAACCATTGACTATTTGAGGAAGAACTACTTATTGTGTGTTACCTTCACTGTCTCACATTTATAATGCTGCATGTGTTCTGGGTTTATAATTTCTCTATAAGTTTAAAATAAGTTACTATTAGTATCTTGTGCCTCAAGCTTTTTGCATACTCTTTGTTATTAGACAGTGACATACTTACCTGTTATTGTCCTCAAAATTCTCACCTTATGGATCATCTTGTCGTTTACAAAGATTTTAAATCTGTGACTGTCCAGTGTGGTTATAATATAATTACCAGTCTGGTTAGTGTTAATCCTAAGTGCAAAAATTACATAGTAGCTATACAAAGGTACTTTGAAATTAATGAATATTTAAGGGAAAATTCAGTCTTTGCAGAACTTCTGAATGTACTCTGTTAATGTCTCTTTGCATTTATGACAAAACTGAAAATTTCCTTTCTGTGCTATCAGACTTTTACATTGGTATTTGTTACATTTTTACCTCCCTTTTCTTACCTATTAATTTTCATTAAACACTCTAAAGGAATAAATCAAAACATGGGCTCCTAAGGTCTTACGGAAGTAGTAATAAAATTATCTCATAAATCTAATGGCTTTTGCTCTGAAAGAAATGGCTTTGCTCAGAAATATAAAATTTAAATACAGACAATACAATCTGCTGAATTTGCTTAAGTAAGTAAGCCTCTGAAAGTGATTGCAGTTAGACGGGACTGTGGTCTTTTTTCCTTGTTATAGATAGTATCTCGGGCAAAAACTTGGATTCTTTCAGTCAGTTATAGCACATGTTGCATATGTTTGAACTATTTGCAGGTTGTTTTTTTTTTTTAATTTTTATTTCTATTTTTATTCTTTTGAGATGTGGTCTGCATTGCCCAGGCTAGTCATGAATTTTCAATTCTCTGTCCTCAGCCTCCCAAGTACCTGGGATTACAGGCTTGTGTCATGATGCCCACATTGCTACCTGCAGTTTTGAGATCTCTGATTTTTTTCTTCAGCACTTTTGTGACTCTCTTGCAATTTAGAACATTTCATCATCTAATGGGTGACTTACTTTTCTTTGGACTTGTGAATCATTTTAAATACTTTAGATGAAAGTTGTGTGCATGCCTTGAATACCAGCGACTTGGGAGGCAGAGGTAGGAGGATCGTAAATTTGAAACCAGAGGCACCCTGCACAACTTATGGAGACCCTGACTCAAAAATAAAAAATAAAAAAATGGGCTGGGGGTGTAGCTCAGTGGTAGAGAGTATGTGTAAAGCCCTGAGTTCAACTCCCAAGTGCTACAAAATAATGATAATGATGATAATACATTAGATGATTTTATTTTAAAAATTCTTAGCCAGATGTGGTGGCATATTCCTGTAATTGAAGCACTTGGGGGGTGGCACATGAAGATTGTAAATTCAAGGCCAGCCCAGTCTATATAGCAATACTCTGTCTTGGGGATTAAAAATGTGTGTGTGTGTGTGTGTGTGTGTGTGTGTGTGTGTGTGTGTGTGTTAGGCACAGTAGCACATGTCTATGACCCCAATGACTTGGGAAGCTGAGGCAGGAGGATTGTAAGTTTGAGGCCTGAGGTAGCCTGCATAATTTAGGGAGACTCTGTCTCAAAATGAGAAAAAGTGAAAAATGGGCTAGAGGTACAGCTCAATGGTAGAGGCTTACAAAGCATGTGTAAGACCCTGGGTTCAACCCTCCAGCACCACAAAAAAAGTTAACAATAAAAATAAAAGTAATTCCTAAATTACCTATGGTATTCCTATATCTTAAATACAATTCAAAAGAATAGTCAACTATTTTTTTTACCTTTTTTTTTTTTTTTTTTTTTTTTTTTTTTGTGGTACTAGGGGTTGAACCCAGGGTGCTCTACCACTAAGATGGCATCTTAGCCTCTTTTATTTATTTATTTTTAATCTTGAGGCAAGGTCTAAGTTACATAGGCTGCCTCTGGCCTCAAACTTGTGGTCCTCCTGTCTTAGCCTTATAACTTGCTAGGATTGCAGGCGTTTCCACGGCACCTGGTTACCCAGTTATTTATTTATTTATTTATTTTCATTTTCATTTTAATTTTTGCAGTACTGAGGAATTGAACCTAGGGCCTCATACATGCTTTCTAAGTGCTTTACCACTGAGCTGCACCCCCAGTCCATTTTTTAATTTTCATTTTGCAACAGGATCTTACTAAGTTATGCATGCTGTCTTGGCCTCAAACTGATGGTCCTGTTTCCTTCTATAGGCGTATGCCACCATGCCCCAGTCTTTTTTTTTTTTTTTTTTAACAGCTTTATAGTTTTGTTTGTTTGCTTTTTGATTGCTCAGGATGGCATTTATTTTCTTTCTACTTAGGCCCCTACAAATATATTCTCTGACTATATTCATCAAAACCAGAATGCTGCAGAACTCTAATTTGCATAACAAAGTTCACTCATTTTAAACATACAATGCAGTGAGCTGTAAATTTACCAAGTTTTTGAGCTTCACCACCATCTAGTTTTAGAAGAATTCCACAATCTCAAAAAGATCGCTCATGCCTCTTTGCAATTAAACCTCATTCTCTTTGCTATAACCAGGCAATTTGCCTTTTCTCTATAAACTTGATATAAATGAAACTGTATAAATGTATCGTGTTTTGTTCCTGGATTCTTTCACTTAGTATGTTTTTGAGGTTCATTGTAGCATGTACCAGTAGGTGGTTTCTTTTTGTTGCTGAATAAGCCTAGCTCCTCCTAAATAAGATTAAGCCCTGGATTTGCCTCAGAGTATGCATCAAAAAGTATATTTCTCCCATTTCATGTATAGATATTAGGACTGTTGATATTTATTTTTCAGCTGATTTGTTGTAAGGGGAATAACTTAAGTACAATTTAAGTAATATATATTTACTTTGTTTTTAAATTTACAATTAGTTATGAGCAGTAGTCCTATATGGGAAGTCTTGATTTTTTTCCCCAAAACATCCATGTTTCTCTCACAGATGGATTTCACTTGAATGACTTATTTCAACTCAGGATAATTATCCTTTATGATATAAGTTTAATATAGTGTTCAGGTATAAAAGTGTTAAAGACTTAATGGAAAATTTTACAAAGATATGTTGAGAAAACTGATTTAACTTTATATTTTAGAATAAGAAGAGGAATATTTTGACAACTTGAGAAAGAATTATCCCTACTTTGATCCCTAAGTTTTTGTCTCTCATAGTTGACTTTCACTTGCACAGTTATTGATAAAAGAAGAATTGTTCTAAATGGGCAGTTAACATTAATGTTGTCCACACTATTTTGATTGGGCTTTAGATTTGATGTTCTTTCAAAAGTTCAATCTAGTCAGCAAAAATTTGAGCTTCTTTCCTCTTTCTCTTTTCTCCTGCTGTCTTAATTTCCCCAATACTCTCATTATAAGGAGTTTTTAAAAATTCAGTTTTTGAATTGGCAATATCCAAGTTTACACTGTGTCAAACAAATGAAATAATGAATGTAGGCTTTAATCTTCCTAACACTGGTGTGATTCTTTTAACATTTATTCTATAGCATTAGTTATAATGGTTTGAGGAAGGAGGTCCATGAGGGGGAAGGGGAAGTCTGGGTTTTTTGTTTTGTTTTTTTTGTTTTTTGTTTTTTGCTTTTTTGTTTTTTGGTTGTTTTTGGTTTTGGGTTTGGTTTTGTTTTTTGTTTTTTAGCATGGCACTTTTTCAAACATTTTTCATGTGCTTAGGTACATCCAAGCAGAAGTCCAGTTCACTGCAGGTAGCAGATCAGGACCTACTGCCACCTTTTCACCCATACCAGCCTTTGGAGTGCATAGTAGAGGAAACTGAAGGCAAGCTGAATGAATTGGGACAAAGAATTAGTGCTATTGAAAAAGCACAGCTTAAGTCATTGGAGTTAATTCAAGGTGAACCTCTGAACAAAGATAAGATAGAAGAACTTAAAAAGAACAGAGAAGAGCAAGTCCAGAAGAAGAAGAAAATACTGAAAGAACTGCAGAAAGTGGAAAGGCAGTTACAGATGAAAACACAGCAGCAGTTTACCAAAGAATACTTGGAAACCAAAGGTCAGAAAGACACAGTATCTCTACACCAGCAGTGCTCTCATAGAGAAGTCTTCCCAGAAGGGGAAGGAGACGGTAGTCTTCCAGAGGATCACTTTTCAGAATTACCTCAGGTTGATACACTCTTATTTAAAGATAATGATATTGATGATGAGCAACAGTCTTCACCATCGGCAGAGCAAAGTGGTTTTGTCCCAGTCCAGCCTTTATCATCGCCACAGTGTAACTTTTCCAGTGACTTAGGTTCTAATGGGACAGATTCTCTTGAACTTCAGAAAGTATCAGGTAATCAGCAGATTGTAGGACAGCCTCAGATTTCTATTACTGGACATGATCAGGGGCTATTAGTTCAAGAACCAGATGGACTAATGGTTGCAACGCCAGCCCAGACGCTTACCGACACTCTTGATGACCTGATAGCAGGTGGGTTAAGAAATATGTCTGACATAATTTCTCTTTAATCTTTGTGCTCCAATCCTTTAAATGCCCCTCCAAAAGCAGAGACTTCATAGTGTTCAATTTTAGAACTCCGTTTATAAAATTACTCATTTCTTGAGGTATTTTGCAAGTGAGGTTAGGCTCAACATTACTAACACATAAAATGTGTTTGTTTTCTGATTTTGTCCCATCTCAAATGCAAAGAAGTAAAGTTGCCATAATTCTTTATTTTAGACTTTTGGTATCAAAACCACCCTATGTTGTGTTTTGGGTAGAAAATCTCAGAGTAGAATTTCCTTGTAGGCTTTAGAGATACTCATGTAAGATTATACATTAAATTTTCCTGCTGGTGATTTTCATGTTTGGAAATTATAGTTTTAAATTACACTGTGTTTATTAGATCAACTTATTTCTAATTAAATGGAATATTCAGAGAAAATTAAGCATTTCATCTTACAGTATTTGTGGTTAGAAGATTAAAGTACATTTAAATTATCATTGCTTGATGGTTTGGAGATTGGAATTTCTGCATTAACTCTTAAGGAAAGCACACAGGCATACCTGCCCCCCTCCACCCCCACAAATGAGGGTTGGGAGGAGAGAGAAAGGGAGAAAGAGAGCAAGGAAAAGGAAATCCCAATAATCTTAAAGCATATGTTTCTGTTTATTGTTGTGTGGAAAATTACAAGTAGATATATGAAATGAGGTGCACAAGTTTACTTTCCCTTTCATTGTCCTTGCAGCAGTGGGAAAACAGTGCAATTAATCATTTACCTTCCTAAAGATGGCTGGTGAAATGTATCACCTCCATGAGAGCCCAGTTCAGAAATGCAGCCAGAATGGCTGTTGACAGTGGATGAAGATCAAGAACTAAGATGTAGCTGGAGTGATATTCAAAGGCAGGCCAGTCCTCTGTCTCTTGATTGCAACATTTTTTTCCTTACTGTTGTCTGTTTCCTCTTGTCATATTTTCCTCCCCTCCCCCCCATCCCAACTATGCTATCCCAGTTTTCTTTCTTCTTTTATGAGCCTTTAGTCTTCCTAATCTTTACTGAATCTTTAAAAATGTGGAATAAGATTAACTAAATCAGAAATTTATTGGGCATGTGTATGACTTCCATTGGTTATAGATGTGGTGTTGCCTTTGAGGCTCCTCTGACATATAATAGATAATGTGCAGAGGGGGGCTCTCTTAGTTTTGTTAAAACTAAAATACTGGAAAATGTTTTAAGGTCTTAGGCTCTTTATTCTTTGAGTTTTTATATTTTCAGCCTGAAGCCACTTAAGTCAAATTAACTTGTATCATTAGTATTGACAGCTGTCATGAATTATGAATGAGATCCTGTTGTTCATTTATAGTTCTAACTGGTAATCTGGATAAAAACAAATATTAGAGTGAAAAGTATGATTATGAATAGTAATGATGAAACTGGTGACCTGGGGAAAAGAGTTTTAAGACATAGAATTATGTAACTGGCATTATAATGTTCCTAGTTAAGTACTCAGTTTGTAGTTATGAAACCCATATTATTGATCAGTACAGGTACACTTTTTTTTTTCTTTTTCTTTTTCCTTAAATAGAAACTATAGAGTTCGGGCACTGTTGCATATGCCTATAATCCCAGCAATTCAGGTGGCAGAAGTGGGAGGATCACAAGTTTGAGGGCAGAGGTAGCCTGCATAATTTAGGGAGACTGTCTCAAGATAAAAATTATAAAAAGCGGCTAGAGGTGCAGCTTAGTGGTAGAGCCCTTGCAAGTATGTGCAAGGCCCTGGTCTCAACCCCCAAGAACTACAGGAAAAAAAAGAAAAAAGAAAAAAAAAAGTAGAAACAGCGTTAAAGGAAACTTGTAGGTGTTAACTCAATGGTAATTTTTACAGATGGTTGTTAAAGGAAAAGTATTTATTTTCCTGAAGTATTTATTAAACAAAGGTGGTCTTTTATAAAGTTACTTAACCTTTAAATTTAGCCTAGAAAACTTCTTTTAGTTATATAAAATATTAATATAAACTAATAAAACTTAATTTGCTATACATTAATATCTACTATATTTTATAATATTCTTATTAATGTGTTAACTTTAAATCAGCCAATAAGCTCAAAAATTATCTTTATACAGAAATATCCATTTTTATAAAGTTTATCTGTCTTGAAATACATGGCAGTAATTACATTTTCTTTGTTCAAGATAATGACCTGTCTTACTTAAAATTAAAAAAATTTTTTCCCCAAGTCTGTTTCTCTTAATTTTCTTAATTGAAGATAAAAGAAATTACACAAGGTAAATAACTTAATTTTATAATTGTAAAATATATTAATATACCAGTAGGATTATAGAGCAGGCCACAGATATAATTAATTTACTTAAATTCAGTTCTCAGCCTTCATATTTAGTAAAGGATAGAATACTAAATATCTTAGAATTTTGCTGTAGGGAATATTTGTATATAGCAATAAATTTCACTCTCTAAATACAGGATATTTTCCCTAAGTCCTTTTTTTCTGAAAGTGTTGAGCTTTTAGCCCTTACCATAATAGCAGGTCAGCCTCAAAAGTTCAAGTGTCTAGAAATTTAAAGGAATTTAAAGAAATCTGAAACAGCTTTGATCACTGGACAGTTCTAGAAAACCTTCAGTAAAAATTTCATTCCTAACATATAAAGAAAATTGTTAAAAATCAGTATCAATTTATTTACATTTATTGAGCACTTAAGCACTATGCTTTCTGCTAAATGCTTTGTATTATCTCAGGAGCTGTTTACAATTATCCTTTAAATAGGTTCTTCTCTTACCTCTGTTTTTCTGTTGAAAAACTGAAGCTTAAGTCAAGTGCAGTGGCTCACACTTGTAATTCCAGTGACTCTGGAGGCTGAGGCATGAGGATCATGAATTTGAGGCCAGAGGCAGCCTGCGTAACTGTTTCAAAATAAAAAGTAAGAAAGGATAGCTCAGAGGTAGAGTGCTTGCAAAATATGCACAAGGCCCTATATTCAACTCCCCACTACTGAAAAAGAAAAGAAAAGGAAAGAAAAACCTGAAGCTTAGGGTATTTAAGTTCCTAATAAGTGCAAAGATTCAAACTTATTTCAGTCTGGTTTAAGAACCTTAGATTTCATATGCATGCAACTAATTTAACTTGTGAATTTAGCTTAAAAGTACTATTTATTCCTTAGACTTCTAAGTTCTACTAAGTAACAGTATCTCTCATTTTTATATTAAGATTTGATATACATGTAAGTTTTAATTTAGTTTCATGACTTCAGTGCAGTTTTACTGTTGTTGGCACCTTAATATGTTTTCTTAAATTGCAGTTTTAATGAATTTTGCATTAGGTAACCCTATGGTTATCCATGTAGGTTTAAGAATAAAAAAGTAATAAGGAAATCCTCTTGAGAGGATTTACAATAAAATGTCTTTAAATAGTAATTTCCTCTAATTGATGTTAATAGTTTAAAGTTTTTATTTAAATGGAAGTATTTACCAGTTACTATTACATATGTCTGCAGCCATAGTGCCCTGACATCCAATCCCATCTGATCTTGGAAGCTAAGCAAGGTCGACCTGGTTAAGTCCTTGGATGGGAGATTGCCTGGGAATACCATGTGCTTAAGGCTAGGGAGAAGGACCTGGTAATCCACTCCTGAAACAATCTGCCATTCAAAGTCCTATGAATAGCAGAGAAGCACTGACAATAGTGCCGGACATGGTACAGCGTCAGGGAGTGTTTGGTTCTGTTGTACATGGGGTCTCTATGAGTCAGACTGACTCAATGGTACCTAACAACAATAGCAACATTACATATAGCCCTCACCTATCTGTCAGCTTGTTGTGCTATGGGGCCCTGTGTGTTGCTGTGATGCTGAAAGCTTTGCCACTTGTATTTCAGATACTAGCAGGGCCACCCATGGTGGACAGGTTTTAGCTGAGCTTCCAGACTAAGACAGACTAGGGAGAAGGACCCGGCAGCCCACTCCCCAAACAAATTAGCCATTGAAAACCCAATGAATAGCAGAGAAGCACAGTCAAATGTAGTGTTGGAAAATGTGCCCCCCAGTTTGGAAGGCATTCAAGAAATGACTGGGGAAGAGTTGCCTCTTCAAAGTAGAGTGAACCTTAATGAAATGAATGGCATAAAGCCCCTGGGACCTCCTTTTGCTACTGTGGCACAATTCAGAATGAAAGGAAACATAGTGGGTGCAACACTGGGTATAAGAAGATTGTGTGCATGGCAGTGATGGGTGTGTTTCTTTCTGTTGTATATAGGGTTGCTATGAGTCAAATCCAATTCCGCAGCACCTAACAACAACATTACATATAGCAGATTATCGCAATTAAATTTCTTAAAACCTCATAATGTATTTATGTTGGCCTAGTATCCATGAAATTTTTTAGAGTAAGATTTGTTATCTTCCATGTTACCTACAAAACTGTTTTTCTTCAACTTAATAGTCAGGTTAAAATATTGGATCTAATTCTTCTATCACCCCATTTTTAGAATAGTGTATAAATTTAATTTGAATTATATATTGATCTTTGTTGTTGTGGATTGGTTTTGGCATTTTCAGAGAGATTTTGTTCAGCGATAGAAAATGTTTTAGAATTTACAAAAATGTCATAGTCCTCATATAATGTTCTCCTAATACTACCTTTATTCCACATGTACTTTTAAAATCTTGTTTTCTTATTTTTTATAATTCCTCATAACTAATCCTATTAAAGTTACTTTCTATGGATGGTTCTGATTGTCATTATTACAAGGAAAAAATACTTCTAGGACAGTGAACAAAAAATGCACAATAACTAATGTAACAACACATTTTTGGTAATAGAGCTCTTAAATCCACAAAAGTTTTTTCAAAGTCAACTCTGTAAAGAAGTCTTTCATAGCCTCACATTCTGGCTTAGCACTCTAATCAGCTATTTAAATTTAAAAGTAAATGTTACTCATAATAAAAAAGAGAGATGACATGAAAAAACAAAATAATGTTAGAAAAATAGTACTTTACTAAGGTATATGCTAATAATTATAAGACCACACTGTTAAAATCTATCAGTAAGTTGCTACATATCTATCTAGTGTGTGTTTTTTGGGTAGTTTTTTGTTTTGTTTTGTTTTTGAGTTGTTTTCCATTCCTATCAGCTATTTTGAGGCAGTGGAGCAGAATACCATCTGCTTTTACTTCATCAGATGACAGATCTTTAAGCTTTATTTCCATTGTTCATATTCTTATAGATGATACAAATATATATAATCATCACTCCAATTTGTAACTGGATAGTTGAAATATGTTATTTATATGGTGACTGAAGCTGCCAAAATTTATATTGCCAAGATGGTTTTATATATTGATAGAAAGGAGGAGATAGCTCACAAAAACATATCCGGCACCTTAAACTTTGCTGTTATTCACCCTAATAACTTCCTAATCTGAGTCATTCACATTTATTATGAACTGTCATTCACATTTATTATGAACTGTATCATTTATTAAGATCCAGGCATATCAAATTCTAGAGAGAAAACATTTTCCAACACTTGAAATGCTTACATTTTCACTTGTATTTTCCTTTCAGTCTTGTGTGTTTTTGACTGATGTTTAACTGAGTACAAATACAAATTTATTGCCATCACTGAACTTTGTTCTTTCCATATTATTGATTATATTTTTTTTGTTTTTTTCTTTCTTGAGTATTGTTATTTTTTAATATAGTGAATTGTAGTACTCAAAGTCTTGTAAAATGTCTGACAATTACATTTATTGAGGACTGAACATGTGCTATAATGTATTAATTGCTGTAAATACCCTATGTCATGGGCTGCTCACAACATGCCTTTGAGATAGGTCCTATTTAGCCCTCTATCACCTATGAAACAGGAGGAATATTCAGAGACATAAAAGATATAATTTTTAACTAAACCAGTTCTCAAGCATCAAATTTTAAGAACTCAAATATAAAATTCCAATGTTTATTTATTTTTGCAGTACTGGGGATTGAACCCTGGGCCTTGCACATACTTTGCAAGCATTCTACAACTGAGCTTCACTCCCAGCCCTTTTATTTTTTATCTTGACTCAGGGTCTTGGTAAGTTATGAAGACTGCCCCTAACCTTGAACTTGAGCTCTTCCTGTCTCCTCCATCCCTGGAAGTACAAGCATACACCATTATGCCCTGCTCTTCAATGTTTATTTTAAAAATAGTTTCACTTTCAGAAATTGATGTTAGCAAATTTTTAAAGTAAATATTGAATTTTTAAAACACGTTTTCTGCTACTTATGCAAGAAATACTCTAGTATATTCTCTTTCTCCCTTTTCTTCCACTTCTTTTCATTATCCTCAGGATATTTTTATTTTGCCTTTCACAAACTAAGATACAAAACTTCCTTTCTGGGCTAGGGATATAGTTCAGTGGGAGAGTGCTTTTCTGGCATGCACAAGACCCTGAGTTCAAGCCTCAGTTCCACTATGTAAGTAAATAAATAAAACTAATTTTCTTAAAAACTGGAAACTATGTTCTCCCTATTCATAATATATAAACTACTATATCGTTTATGTGCCAAATATTGGACACTGTGTTAAATATTTTACATGCATTATCTCAAGTGTTCTTTCTAACAACTTTCCAAGGCACTACTGCTATTATCCTCATTCTATACATAAGGAAAATTGATGTTCAGACAAATTAATTACATGCTCAACTTCAGAAAGTCAGTGCTAGAACTGGGATTCAAATATAGGTCCTTCTGATTCCAAAGCTTATGATTAAACCACTTCAATATATTATTGCTATGGAAATTTCCATATTTGTGTTTTACTATGTACAGATACCTTTATTAAGTGGAATTTAGCAATATGAACATTGTTTTTCAGCTGTGAGTACCAGAGTGCCCACTGGTTCAAACAGTTCCTCTCAGACCAAAGAATGTCTTATACCTGAATCCTGTTCACAGACTCCAAACAATATGGTTTCACAAGCTATGCCCACTGTGTATCCTTCAGTTGATATTGATGCGCATGTGAGTAGACTGCTTTATTTAAACTTATTTTGCACATTCTAATCTGCGTTGGAAAGGAAAATTATTGTACATTCATGGCGAAAATACTATTTTCAATTGACTTAAAAAAATCAAATTTTTTTCCTTCTTAGACCGAGAGCAATCACGACACAGCATTAACACTAGCTTGTGCAGGTGGCCATGAAGAACTTGTATCTGTACTCATTGCACGAGATGCTAAAATTGAGCACAGAGACAAAAAAGGTAGGAAATATCAGTGACAAATAAAATCTTAATATGGTTATATCAGAAAATAGAAACAGGTGTAGCTTTTTCACTATCAGTAAGTAGTTCCTACCATATCTCAATGATAAGATGAATATGCAATATCCAGATTCACTAATCTACAGAGCCAAGTAATTTTGCAAAAATTCAAAAGTAAGGTATAAATCATCATCAGTGAATGTGAACAAAGTATGGTTGCATGGCTGGGAGAAGAACCTAAATGGTAGAGCTCTTGCCTAGCATACTCTAACCCCTGGGTTTCATCCCCAGTACTGAAAAAATTAAAAAATAAAAAAGTTGAGGTTTTCCTCTTCTTAATCCCCAGGTAGTTTTTACAGATCCACCAAAGTTCATTGTGAGTATAAACTTTAACAGTTTTTATTGACTTAGCATTTCCTTATTGACAGGCGTTCGTGTGTTTTTGCTATTAACAAATGAGGGTTTAGAGACTTGAGAGTGTTAGAACACTTGCAACCTATGTGCAAGGCCCTAGATTCAACACCAAGTACTACTAAAAATAAGTAATAATAATAATTACAGTTTAAAGCAGTTTTTTGGGGGTTTGTTTGTTTGTTTGTTTGTTTTGTTTTTTGGGGTTTTTTTTGTTTTTTTGTTTTTCCTTGTGGTACTGGGAGTTGAACTCCTGGCCTCACACTTGCATGCTTTGCAAGTGCTGGACCACTGAGCTGCACCCCCAGCCCATTTATTTATTTTTTATTTTTTTGAGACAAGGTCTAAGTTACACAAACTGCCTCTGGTCTCGAACTAACGATCCTCCTGCCTCTGCCTCTAGAGCCACTGGGATTACAGGCATGCATCACTGCGCCTGGTGGTTTAGAGCAGTTTTATGCTAAGTGGAGATCAGTATCTGCCCTGAAGTCTTTTTTTAAATTAAAAGAATAGAAAGTTGAAATTAGTGGCATTATTGTAAATAAAACCACAAATTTGTTAAAGATTTTTATTTTCTGATTTAGGTTTTACCCCTCTAATCCTGGCGGCAACAGCAGGGCATGTTGGAGTTGTTGAAATCCTTTTGGATAAAGGTGGAGATATAGAAGCACAGTCTGAACGAACTAAGGACACTCCACTTTCATTGGCATGTTCTGGTGGGCGTCAAGAGGTATGTTAATGTTAGTTTTTATTTGTTAACATTTTGCTTGTACTTTTAAGTGTGTATATGATTAGTGTTTTAGCCACATGAATAAAATGTGCATGTTTGACATGTCCCATTCACTTTCTAGGAATAAGATACTTTGGTTTATTGTAATTGAAATAGTAAATGCCCTTTAAAGAATCTGCTTCTTGCCCTTAAGGCCAAATAAAAATTGCCTTTACTTTGAGGTTGATTGAGGTTGAATCAACTAAAATTATAACACATATGAAATGCAAATTTATTGCTCAATAATTGATGAACGGAAAGAATACCATCTTGCTGTTTCAATATAATTAGGAGTTCAATGCTTTGAATACCTTGTGTGTTAGCCAGCTATTGTCACTGTAGCAGAAAAACTGAAACTTCTGGGGGAAGAGGTTTCTTTTGAAGCTCACAGTTAGAGGATTAGTCTGTAACAGTGGCAGGGCAGTCATGGCAGTGGCAGCAGCAAGGCCTATGGCAGGTGACCTCATGGGGCAGGAGGCAGGGCATCCTAGGTTGTGGGTCTGGGATTAAAAAACCTCCATATTTATGGCTTAATGAAATGTAATTGAAATGTCAGATATTTAGACAAGGAAATTGTGGGTCCTACTTCTTTGTGCTTCATTATAAGTTGAGTCCTTGGTATAAACTAGGTTTCTCTGTCCATATTCTACTTTGTAGGTGGTAGATTTGTTGCTGGCTCGAGGTGCAAATAAAGAACATAGGAATGTGTCTGATTATACACCATTGAGTCTAGCTGCATCTGGAGGATATGTTAATATCATTAAGATTCTACTTAATGCTGGGGCAGAAATAAATTCAAGGTATCACCTGTTCATTTTTATTACTCATGATTAGTAAATTACTATCTTGGAGTTAAGTGTCTTCTCCTAAATATTTGGATGGATACCATTTTAAATTAAGACAATACTGAAGTTGCAAAGCCAAAAATTATTTCTCTAGTGTCTTTAAAAGTAATTCCAGCTTATTTCAGTAATGTGTTTTCTTATTTCAGTAATGTGTTTAAAGAGGTCTTTTAAAATTTTTCACATTTCACATTTTAAATATGTGAATCTATTTTAAAAAGTGCTTTGCTGTGGATAATTGAAATTTATAACCTGTAAGTAGGAATTATGTTTTAAATCATGAGATTTTCTTTTTCCTTATCTGTTGATCACTGTTAGAAATAGAAATCTTTCTTTTCACTGAAACATTTTCATCTTTAATACTTTTTAAAAACACAGGCAACATATTATTTTAATCTCTGAGCACATTTTCCCCCTTAGGACTGGAAGTAAACTAGGTATTTCTCCCCTGATGTTGGCTGCAATGAATGGACATGTTCCTGCAGTGAAACTGCTGCTTGATATGGGTTCAGACATTAATGCTCAGATAGAGACCAATCGGAACACAGCTCTCACGCTGGCCTGTTTCCAGGGCCGAGCGGAAGTAGTGAGTTTGCTTCTGGACCGCAAAGCTAATGTTGAACATAGGGCAAAGGTAAGTATTTGGAAATTTGTAAACTATTTCAGATACATTTTTAGTAGAACATGGCATTTCAACTCATCCCCAATGCAGGTGTGGGGAATTACGTGTTATACAGTGGTCAGTGACACACACTATCATTATTTAAAGAGCTCCTTTTAATGAAGCATGTGCTTACATTGATTAAAAACTTTATAAGCAGAAAATTACTTCATAGATTATAATATTACAAAAGCTAAAATTAATTTAACCATAACAAATTCTGACAGTTTCATGACTATTTGGTACTTAGAAAATAGGAGTTACAGCTGGATGTTGGACGCACATTTATCCCAGCTGTTGGGGACTGAGGCAAGAGGATTGACTGGAGTTCAAATCCAGCCCGAGCTCATAATGAGACCCTGTCTCAGAAAAACAAGCAAAAGAAAAAGAAAACCCAAAGAAGAAGAAATAAATAGAAGTTAGTGTATCAAGGGCATGAATTTCCTTTGCTTCCAACTGTTACATGCTTGGGATTGTAGAAAAATGTGGCATAGGTAAAATTCTTCATAATCAGATGCCAGCCAATCCAATAAGTCATTTCAGATTGGAAAGATTTGAATGGAAATTTCTTAAAATTTAATGCAATATTTATATTCTTGTAATCTAAGAAATGAAGTATAATTTTTCCCTTGGACTTTTTATCACACAGAGAGAAATGAGCCTTTCCTGCCATCTTGTTTGGCTTTTTCTATTATAAGTATTAATTGTGGCTCACTTACCTGTTAAAAGTCCTAGATAAATCTATATTGCTTTGAGAATAGTACTAGTAGGAAGTGCCTTTTGGCAAAAATGTCAAACTAGGCTTGGTGGTACATGCCTATAATTGCAACACTCTGGAGGCTAGGCAGGAGGATCAAGAGTTTGAGTTCTAGGCCAGCCTGAGCTCCTCTGTCTGGAAGAAAAGAGAAAGAGAGAATACGTGAAACTATTTAAAAATCAATTACTTTAGCTTTTTTTTCCCCCCTCTGTACTAGGGGGTTGAACCCAGAACCCTGCACATACGTTGTAAGCACTTCACCACTGAGGACTGAGCTGCTTCCCCCAACCCCTTTATATTTATTTATTTTTCTTTTGATCTTGAGATAGGGTCTCACTAAACTACAAAAGCTACCTCTGGCCTCAATTTATAATCCTCCTGTCTATGCCTCCCAAGTCGCTGGGATTATAGTTTGAACCCCTGCGCCCACCCACCTTTTATATTATATAATTTCATTGTGTAATTTATTGGTTTAAACAGACTGGTCTTACCCCCTTGATGGAAGCAGCTTCTGGAGGATATGCAGAGGTTGGAAGAGTTCTCCTCGATAAAGGAGCAGATGTCAATGCCCCTCCTGTTCCTTCCTCAAGAGATACTGCTTTAACAATAGCAGCAGACAAAGGTCACTACAAATTTTGTGAGCTTCTGATTAACAGGTGGGTAATTTTCTATTTTTATATAACTTCTCGATCCCTTTCACTCTTCAGAGCCTTTAAAAGTAAATAAAATTGTTTTACTTTATTGACATTTTAAAGTACAGAATGTAGCATGTTATTTTATAAATGATAACAAAAGATGGTAAAAAGCAACTAGAAAATGGTAGCCTCTTCTCACAAGAAACAAATTTCAACATTCTTTGTTTATAGGGGAGCTCATATTGATGTTCGTAACAAGAAGGGAAATACACCACTTTGGCTGGCATCTAATGGTGGTCATTTTGATGTTGTACAATTGCTAGTGCAAGCAGGTGCTGATGTTGATGCTGCGGATAACCGGAAGATAACACCACTTATGTCAGCATTTCGCAAGGTAATTTGATTTGGGGAAGAAAGATAAAATTTAGTAATTTAGTAATTTTAGTAATTCTAATTTGAAACCATGTGAGAAAGATAGTTATCTTTGAGAATCACATATATTTCCATATAGGAATCGTTATTATCTTTCCATTCTTCTGTGGCCAAACCTAACAGCTAGTTGATAGTTCACTATAAGCAACTTTGTTCATTCATTTGGTGTCTCGACAATTTTTGTTATGTCATTACATGGAAATCACGGGGATGGATGTTTTCTCTGCCTCAGGAGGAGCAAAAAGGAGTAACTTTCATAAAAACTTTTACCTCCAGAATATTAAGCCTCATTTTTCTGCTATATTTTAGAAAGCTTGCCCATTGCTGGATGTGGTAGTGCACACCTGTAATCCCAGTGACTCAGGAGGCAGAGGCAGGAGGATTGCAAGTTGAAAGCCAGAGGCAGCCTATATAACTTAGAGAGACCTTGTCTCAAGATAAAAACTAAAAATGGGGATTGGGGTGAAGCTCACTGATAGAGTGCTTGCAAAATACAGGTGAGGCCCTGGGTTAAGACCCCCCACCCAGTACCTAAACAAACAAACAATCAAAAAACTTGCCCATCACAATTAATGATAAACAATGAACTACTACACATGATTTACAAAATGCTGTATAATTTGGTTCATTAGTTAATCTGCCTACCCTAATTATTCATGCTACTGTCCTTTTGTTCACTACACTGTATGGTCACTGACCTACAGTGAACTGAAGTTTTAACTACCTTGGGGCTTTTGCTCACTGGTTTTCTATTTCTGGAATGTTCACCTTTGCTTTTCACCTGGATTACCTCTCTACTCATCATTTAACTCCCACTTTAAGTGTTACTTTTTAGTCTTCTTCTCATACCCAGTTTGAAAAAGGTTTCTTTGGTTCTCTTTTATAGTTTTTTTTTTTTTTTTCAAACATATATCTACCCTTTTAATGCTGATTTTACTGACTGGAAGCCCCATGAAGGCTAAGAGTCATGACTGTCTTTCACCACTCTTTATACCCAGTTTAGCACAGTGACTTGACATAAACTAAGTGGTCACTAAATAGCTGTTGAAGGACAGCAGTCTTAGTTATATGTTTTGTTTTGTTTTGTTTTGCTTGAGACAGGATCTCATTATATAGTCCAGGCCAGCCTGGAACTCACTATCTATAGCCCAGGCTGGCCTTAAATTCACCATCCTTTTGCATCAGCTTCCCAAATGCTGGGATTACAGACGTGTGCTACTTCACCTGGCTACTTTACATATTTTAAAAGAAAATACTAAAATGTTTTATAGAATTCTTTTTTTTAAGTGCCTTATAGTTGAAACATAATTTACCTATAGTAAAATGCATGAACCTTAAGGTGTGTAGTTTAGCGAGTTTTTATAAATGCAAACACCTGTGTAATGCATACTCCCATAAATGTCTAAACCCAAGAAGTTTCCACCATGCCTGGCCTCAATCAATTCCCTGTCCCGGAGGCCACTTTTGTCTTTTTTAAAATCTCCATCACACTAATCCTTTGTTTATTTGTTTGTTTGTTTGTTTGTTTGTTTGTTTGCAGTGCTACGGGATTGCACATAGAGCCTTGTGCATGCTAGGCAAGCACTCTGCCACTGAGCCACACCCTCAGTCCTTCATCAGATTAATTCTTAAGGATGCTTTAGAACCTTGTAGAAGAAAAAACTATGCAAGCTTGGTTATATTAAAATTGAATTTATTACAGATCGTTGTGTATTGTGACTGTTCAGCAGCCATGGGGTCAGCCAATGCAAAAAAGGGTTACTCCACACCAAGAGTTAGTGTCAGAGAGACTGAGAAGGGGACCAGTGCCTTCGAGTGCACTGGCCCTGACTGAGTGTCTCAAGCTTTTTTTATTAGTCTCTTATCATAATATTAATCATTCTTATGAGTCAGGGGAGAAGTGGGTTAAAGGATATTTTCTTGTGAGAAAGGGAAGGGTTATTTATTATTTTAGCATGTTCTGCCCACTGGGCATAGCCAGAGCTGTGCCACATCTGCACATAGGCAGAGTCTGTACAGCAGAGTCTATGCCCAAGGTCAAAAAGATATCAGAAGAGAGCTTTTAGGCTTGGCGAACTTCCAAGGGCTGAAGCTTTCCCCGGCAAGCAGCTAGAGCCTTTGCTGGCCTCTTTTCCTTAGATTTTCTTCAGCCATCCAGACATGCTTTCCATTACATCTGAGTCTCTGATAACAGTATTTAGAAAGTGTTTTGTCTAGATTCAAGACATAGGGCTCAGAAAAATGTAATTGTCTACTTTATTTAGTGTAGTAAGGTAGAGACCAAATAATGCTTCGAAATCTAGAAAATTGTCTTTGTTTTAGGACTAATTAACCTTTTATACTGAGGTTCATTTCACATTGCCCATTTTTATTTTATTTATAGATTTATTCTAGGAGATACTGATTTCAACAACAGTGTTTTCTGTTTTCCATGGGAAGTGAGCTCATTAAATTCAAGAGAAAAGACTTTTGGTCTACCATATGCTCCTGAGCATGTGGTACTTAACCTTTTTCTGTTTATAAACTGAACACTGGCCTATTCTCATAATTTCAATTTTAAATTTAATAAACTATCTAGAAGTATTATTTCTTTTTTACTCTAACTTGTTAAGCATATATGAGCAAACTTTCAAGAGATTCTTTTGTGTATGTTTTTGTTGTTTTCCTTACAGGGTCATGTAAAAGTTGTTCAATATTTGGTGAAAGAAGTCAATCAGTTCCCTTCTGATATAGAATGTATGAGATACATAGCAACAATTACAGATAAGGTAAGTGAACTATGTTATTGAAACACATTTTTGTACTTTGTAGAATGTTCTTTATACCAAAACGTGCAATTAAGAACTTGTTCTTGCTTGGCGCAGTGGCGCAGGCCTGCAATCCCAGCAACTCGGGAGGCAGAGGCAGGAGGATCACAAGTTCGAGACCAGAGGCAGTCTGCATAATTTAGCAAGACCCTGTCTCAAAAAGTAAAAAAATTTGGGCTGGGCATGCAGCTCAGTGGTCCAGCACTTGCAAAGTGTGCAAGCGCGAGGCCCTAGGTTTAACCCCCAGTACCGCAAAAAAGAAAAGAAAAGAAAAGAAAAGAACTTGTTCTTTTTGTCCTCTAAGGTCAGAAACAAAGATCTTTTCTTTGTTTTTGGATCTTTTAGCTTCTTCATTTGTATAGTAGATGGCTATAATACTTTTGAGAAAATAATTTGAGATTTCCTTCTTCTTGTGGACCATAATGGTAGTAGCTATAGCTAAAGTTTATTACTAAAGTAGTAGCCTGATTAGAAGATTTTCGAAGAAGGCAATTTTTTTTTTTTTTTTAAGAAAGGTGCCTCATTTTTATGAAATATAGTACAGGACTGGACTTGGGGTAGCTTAATGTGACTCAGTGAATTTTCAGTTGCTTATACTTTAACCCTTGAACATTGGTATACTCATCAACTCTTGTTTTACTTGGCCTGTATATGGTACATGTTTCTATTATATATTCATTTATATATTCCATTTTCTACTCTAGGAACTCTTGAAAAAGTGTCACCAGTGTGTTGAGACGATTGTCAAGGCTAAAGACCAGCAGGCTGCAGAAGCAAATAAGAATGCAAGTATTCTTCTAAAGGAACTTGATCTGGAAAAGGTGAGAGGCAAAAACAATTTTCTTTATTAGAAGCTATTGAAAATCAGAATGTCACTAAATGCCCCATAATCTTGACAAAATATGATTCAAAAAATGATTAATCGATTTTCAAATCACTATAAACTATTTTTATTCTGAACTATCATTCATAAAAAATATTTCAAGACCATATAAGTGAGGCACTAGATTTTGAACAAAGATCTCAATTTACCAAATGACATTACTACCTAAGTGGTTTTAACATTAGTCTGAGAAGAAATTGAGTAAAGAACTGGAAATCATTTGTTAGTTATAAGATGTGGTCTGTAAGTGGTTCATTAGATTCCCTGTTAAAGAGTGTTTAGGGGCATGCTGGGGATGTGTTTCAGGGGTAGAATGTTGCAAGGTCCTTGGTTTAATCCCCAGCACTACAAAAATAAATAAATAATAATAATAATAATAAATTGGTGTCTAGTATCTTAGCATGTATATTGCAGTAGGAAAAATTTGAAAAAAAAACGACATTGCCTTTCTGAGATTTGGTCTGCTTATCTGGAAAATAAGGATGTCAATATTGAATACAGAAATTAAATTAAGGGAACAAACACCATGATTGTGTAGAGTTACTCTAGAAATACAAGAGGTAGCTTAACATAAAAATATTTTGTTGATAAAGAAAGAAAAAGTAGGGCCGGGTGTGGTGGCGCACGCCTGTAATCCCAGCAGCTCAAGAGGCGGAGGCGGGAGAATCACAAGTTCGAGACCAGAGGCAGTCTGCGTAATTTAGCGAGACCCTGTCTCAAAAAAGTAAAAAAAAAAAATGGACTGAGGTGCAGCTCAGTGGTCCAGCACTTGCAGAGCATGCAGGCGCGAGGCCCTGGGTTCAACCCCCAGTACCGCAAAAAAAAAAAAAAGAAAGAAAAAGTATGATCATTTTGAGGGAGAATAGTATTTTAATACTAGTTCTTTAAAAAAAAATAAAGAAGAAAAATTTGCTTATAAATCAGTGAGATAAATTAAAAAAGATAATCTAGAATAAAAAGTGATCCCATGATCCCAGCATTTGGGAAACTGAGATGGGAAGATTGTGTGAGCCCAGGAGTTGAAGACTGGGCTGGATAACTTAGTGAGTCTCCAGCTCAAATAAGTAAACTGGATGTGTTGGCTTATTCTTGAAATCCCAGCACTCAGGAGGCTCAGACAGAAGAATCAATACAAGTTCTAGCCCAGCCTTGTCTATGGTAGTGAGTTTAAGGCCAGTCTGGGCTACCCTGCAAGACCCTGTCATAAATAACCAAAAGAAAGCCAAGCACAGTAGCACATGCCTGTATTCTCAGTGACTTGGGAGACAGAGCCAGGAGGATCACAAGATCAAAGCCAGAGGCAGCCTGTATAACTGAGTGAGCAAAACCCTGACTCCAAATAAAAATGTAAAAAGGGGCTGGGGGGAGAAGCCCAATGGTAGAACACTTATTAAGTATGTATGAGGCTCTGGTTCAACCCCTAAGTATTTATCAAAGCAAGAAACAAAACAAAAGATCAAAATAAATAAATAAATAATCAAACAAGAGAGCACACAAATAGGCAATTCACAGAAAAAAATACAGTTGTCTACTAAATAGGTGAAGAATGCTCAACTTCATTAATAAACAACTGCAAGTAAAACAGTGCCTTAAGTTTTTTTGACCAAATTGGCACAGTTTAAGATCCAAAAATTTGTGATATCTGTGGAAGGGTGTGGAGAAATTAGCATTTCAGTATGATTTTTAATATACAGTGTAAATTATTATAACTAATAATTGAAGTGATATGACAAATAAATGAATAAAAAGGCACAAAAAGTACATACTCTTAGTCCAGCTATTTCATTTTTAGAAATTCACCTAAGGTAAGTAACTATACAAATGCGCAAAGGTGTTAGTCTATAAGGGCATTCATTGTCACGTTGCGTATTAATGTAAATATAAAGCTTAAAATCTTATCATTAGAAAGTTAATTTTAGTACTTTTATGATAAACTTGATTTAAAACGAGAAAGAAAAAGAAGTTATATTCATTTTGTTTTTTATTTATTTATTTATTTTGTGGTACTTGGGTGTAATCCAGAGCCTCACACATGCAAAGCAAACACTCTATCATTGGAATTACATCCCCAGCCCACATATTAATTTTAAAATAAAGTGCATTTTGCAGTTAGATGACTACTAAGGTCCCATCCATTTCTATAACTTTTATTTTTGTGTAACTGCCTAAGGATATGGTTAGCAATTCCATAAAACCACTTTTCACTAAATTTGCAATATCTTCATTTTGTCTTCAGACCCTTTCTTACTTACATCAGAGGTTGGTAAACATTTTTATAAAATGCCAAATAGTAAATATTTTAGTGCATATCATATGGTCTCTGTCATAAAGAACTATGCAGTTGTAGCATGAATGCAGACATAAACAATAGTTAAATGGATAAGGGTGGCTTTGTTCCAATAGTACTTCAGCTATAAACACTAGAATTTGAATTTCATATAATTTTCACATGAAATTTTAATATTTCGTAAAATAGCCTTTTTTTTTCAATTATTTAAAATACAAAAATTTAGCTTTAGGCCATACAAAAGCATATAGCAGTAAGTTGTGTTCAACTGTCCTTTACCTGTCTCTCTCTCTCTCTCTCTCTCTCTCTCTCTCTCTCTCTAGTTCTCTTTCTCAATGCCCATGCTTAAAGCTGTTAAGATCTTTTTCTTAATAAACTCCAGCTTTGCTTGAGCAACAACAATAATAATAAAGCAAACAAAATTCTTTTTTCCCCCCCCAGTACTGGGGGCTTAACCCAGGGCTCATGCATACTTTACAAGTGCTCTGCCATTAAGCTGAACCCCAGGCTCCCTTTTTATGTTTTTATCTTGAGACAGGGTCTTGCTAAATTATACAGGCTGCCTCTGGCCTCAAATCTGGGATCCTCCTTCCTCTGCTTCCTGAATCCCTGGAATTACAGGCATGTGCACTGCACCCGTGTAGATAAAGATTTCAAAAAGTAGTTTGTACCTCAGAATGATAGATTACAGTTTTGAGGGAAATGCTTTTTTTTAATTACCAAGAGAACTCTGCTCCATGGACAATTTCTTCTGATGACCTTCTTTGCATAGTTTTCATAGAAATAAGGGTAACTTGATGTGTTTGCTACATATTTCACTTTCATTATGGTGTTAGATTATTGTGTACATTTTTCTGAAAAATAAAATAATATATTTTTTCTCATGCTAACCAAAGCAGAGGGCTGGGATTTAGGTCAGTTGGTAGAGTGCCGCTCTGTAGTCTCTGAGGTCCCGAGTTGATTCTCAGCACCACAAGAATGGGAGAAGGACAAGGCAATCCTGGAACAATCAGCCATTGAAAACCCTGTAAGGGTTGCTATGAGTCGGATGCGACTTGATGGCAGCTAACAACCACCACCACCAAAGCAGATGTTAGCAAAATCTAAAGGTGGTGAGAATTCTGAATGTAGTTTTAATTTTCTTTTTTTTCCCCAGACCTGGGATGCTGAAACCAGGGCTTCACACATACTTTGCAAATGCTCTAACACTGGGCTGGACCCTCCACCCCATTTTTATTTTATTTCTTATCTTGAGACAGGGCTGAGGTTTAGCTCAGTTGGTAGAGTGCTACTCTGCACTCTCTGAGGCCCTGTGTTTGATCCCCATACGTCAAAAACGGGAGAAGGATGTGGAAACCCACTCCTGAAATGATCCCCAAACAATTACCCATTGAAAACCCTCTGAGGGTTGCTATGAGTCAAACCTTATGTGAAAGCACCGAACAACAACAACAACAACATCTTGAGACAGGGTCTCACTAGGTTACTTAGGCTGCCTCTGGCCTTGAACCTAAGATCCTCCTGCCTTCGCCATCATACCCAGCTTTGAATGTGCCTCAAAAAATTCTGTAAAGTACAGGGAAAATAGTTTCTATGATAGTCTCTTGTCAACATTTTTACAATGACATTTGTCATTTTTTTATAAAGATCGTGATTATTGCATTTTAGGCAAGTAGATGCCACATAATTGTATTTTTAAACTTTTTTTTTTTTTTTTTTTTTTTTTTTTCCGGTACCGGGGTTTGAACCCAGGGCCTTGTGTTTGCATGCTTTGCAAGTGCTGGACCACTGAGTGGCACACCTAGCCCATTTTTTAACTATTTGAGACAGAGGCTTGCTAAATTATGCAGACTGCCTCTGGTCTCAAACTTATGATCCTCTTGCCTCTGCCTCCCAAGTCACTGTGATTACAGGTGTGTGCCACTGCGCCAGGTCCATTTTTCTTGAAATTTATTTCATATACCATAGAATTCGCCCATTTAACATTACACAATTCAGTGGCTTTTAGTATATTCACAGAATTGTGCCTTCACCACAGTCCATTTTTTAACCTTTCTTTTCTTTCCCTTTCCTCCCCTTGCCTTTTCTCTCCCCTCCCCTCCCCTTCTCTCTTCTCCTCTCCTTTCCTTTCCTCCTTTCCTTTCCTTTTTGAGGTGCTAGGGATAAAACCCAGAGTCTTCCACATGTTAGGCTAGTGCTCTACCACTGTGCTATACCTAAAGCCTAGGACATTTTCATTATTCTAAAAAAAAAAGCCCTGTACCCCTTAGCTAAGAACACCTCTCCCCATCCTCCCAGCTGTACAGTCTTTCCATCTAGATAACCAATAATCCACTTTCTGTCTATATTAGTTTGCCTATTTTGGACATTTCATATAAATGGAATCATACAGTATTTGGTCTTTTGTGACTGACTACTTTCACTTAGCAAAATATTTTCAGAATTTGTCTCTCTTAAAGCTTGGGTCCTTGCTGCCAAGTTTTTAAGATTCTAGCCAGATATGTTGGCATACATCTTTAATCCTAGCACTCAGGATTAGGCAGAAGAGTGTCAAGTTCAAGGCCAGCCTGGGCTACATAGTGAGACTCTGTCTCAAAAGAACAAAATTATTTTTATATAAATACCATTTTACATATATATGTATATAAAATTAGGTAACCTTTTTATCCATTTATCAGTAATAATATACTTTATTTGCAGTCAAGAGAAGAGAGCAGAAAGCAGGCTCTTGCAGCTAAAAGAGAGAAAAGAAAAGAAAAGAGAAAAAAGAAAAAAGAGGAACAGAAAAGGAAACAGGAAGAAGATGAGGAAAACAAACTTAAGGAAAGTTCAGAACTACCAGAAGATGAAGATGAAGATGAGAATGATGAAGATGGTAAGAAATGACTCATCTGATTTAGAGAAAAAAATTCTCCTTTATTTATCGACCTCATTATGAGTGCTCTTTGCTCTGGTTAACTTGTTAAGTATTTGATTACGTTAATCTGATAATTGATAGCTGAATTTTATACTAAATCTAAATGTTTTACATTGCAAATTGATACAGAAAAGCAAGCACAAAATTTGAAGAAGTTCAGTTAGAATTTAAGTCACCTTGTAAAACACCATTTATACTTAAATGATACAATTTAAGAGATTTGACAGCTTTTCTTCAGATTCTTCTATACCTTTAACTCCCCCAATTAGAAACTAGGAAAAGGTACATTTTGTCAATAATTTCTTAGCTAAGTTTCAGGCTTAAAGCTAGAGTCTAGAGTTTATTACTCTCAGTGTTGTTTATGGTACTGTCTGGTAGTTATTGTAGTAGGCAAATAATTTTGCTTTTTGCTTTTGAATTATACTTCTAAAATAGTATGTGAAAAATTTTCTAAATTCAAGCTGTATTGTGTTTTTTGATTATTACTTCAGGAGAATTGCATTTCTAATCTTAAGAATGTTAATGGTGTGTATGTTATATACCAACTCAAACAACAAGATGCTCAAACAACAGTAAAGGTTTGCTTATCAATGAAAGGAAAATATAATCTAAAAGATTGAATTATGATGAATTATTAGATATATTTTGTCACAATTTGTTTTGAGATCACTGGCCTTCAATGTGATTTTTATCCTTTTATTTTTAATTTCAGTGGAGCAAGAAGTTCCCATAGAACCTCCTAGTGCAACCACCACCACCACAATCGGAATCTCTGCAACATCCACCACATTCACAAATGTGTTTGGGAAAAAAAGGGCCAACGTAGTGACAACTCCCAGCACCAATCGGAAAAATAAGAAGAATAAAACCAAAGAGACCCCTCCTACAGCACACTTAATTTTACCAGAACAGCATATATCTTTAGCACAGGAAAAGGCAGATAAAAATAAAATAAATGGAGAACCTAGAGGTGGTGGTACAGGTGGGAATAGTGATTCGGATAACTTGGATAGCACAGACTGCAATAGTGAGAGTAGTAGTGGTGGTGGTAAAAGCCAAGAGTTAAATTTCTCCATGGATGTGAATTCTACTAGTGATAGGAGGTACCCCACACTACTCCTCAATTCCCAAGAAGAAAAGACAATTACCACTGCTTCCAAAACTCAGACACGGTAAATTTTTCTGATTTTTTAACTCTACATTCACCTTTCCTTTTTCACGCTTGGCACAGAATTTGAAGTACATCATCCAAGCATAAGTTGTATTAAACAATTTAAGTCTACATAATATTACTTTGTTTTTAGTCTTCCAAACTAACGTTCACTTGTGTCTCCTTCATTTTTTTGAGAAAGGGTCTCTATAGGCCAGGCTCGCCTCAAAGTCACAGTCCTCTCACCTCTACCTCCTGTGTGCTTTCATGCCTAGCTAATCTGTGTCTTAATTATGTGCTAGTTAATATTATTATTGAAAGGTTTATAAGATTCATAGTCTGAAGTTGAAAATATTAGCGTACCTTGATTTTGTTTAACTTTATTTATTTATTTAGTGATACTGGAGATTGAACCCAGGGCCTTGCGCTTCCATACTTTGCAAGTGCTGGACCACTGAGTTGCACCCTCAGCCTACTTTTTACTTTTTGAGACAGTGTCTTGCTAAATTATGCACACTGCCTCTGGTCTCAAACTTGCGATCCTCCTGGCTCTGCCTCCTGAGCCACTGGGATTACAGGCATGCGCCACCACGCCTGGCTTAACTGTTTTTTTTAAATTATGATCCAATTTTTGGCTTCTGAGTCCATTTTAATACTGAAATATATGAAGGACTCTGTTCTATTTCTATTTTCCTGTCTTACCATGTAGCTCAGGCTGGCCTCAAACTCATGATCCTGCCTCAGCTTCCCAAGTGCTGGGATTATAGGTATGCACTACCACACCCAGGTTTTGATCTCCTTTCTTGATTATTTGACGTGCCAAACGTTAGCTATTGTCTATGTAGTCTTTTGAATTTCTGTCTTAAAATATATCTTTTATTGGACTTGATATTTCCCTCTTCTCAGACTTGAAGGTGAAGTGAATTCTAATTCCTTGTCAACAAGCTACAAGGCAATGTCATTGCCATTAAGCTCTCCAAACATAAAGTTGAATCTTACTAGTCCTAAAAGGGGCCAAAAAAGAGAAGAAGGGTGGAAAGAAGTTGTACGAAGGTAAGTAGAATTAGTTCTGTGTTTTGGTTGTTGTTTTGATTTTCTGTTTTTTTGGGACAGGGCCATGCTATGTAGTCCAGGTTGGCCTGGAATTCACTATGTAGGCCAGGCTGGCCTTGAATTTGTGTTGATCTTCCTGCTTCAGCCTCCTGAATGCTGTGATGATAGGTGTGACCCACCATGCCCGGCTCTAATCCCATCTTATTAACTTTTATAAATCACAGAGGTTCCCCATCTCTGGCGAGATGATTACATAATTAATGAATAATTTGAATGTGGTCATTATTGTAAATTGCAGTGCCATACTAAATCCAGAAAACACTAAAGCAAAGTTGAAGCATATATAAATTTTGTATGCATATTTTATATGAGACAACAAATATAGGCTCTCTTAGGTAAGCAAATGCTTATGAATTGCCTTCTATGTAGATCCAATTTGGGACTTTATTTTTTATTGCTATGTATGAGCTATTGATTAAGCATGTATTATATATGAAGTTAACAATATACACATTTTTGTTTTTAGAAAAGGACAACACATTTGCAGGTTGGTTGATGTGTGATATTTTGAGCAGATTTGAATGCATAGATTATGAGTCAGTTAAATATAACTTTTGTTTGAAATGACAATGTAATTTTTAACTTTCCTCAGTTAGATCCAGTGTGATAAGAGAAATCAGGCTAGGCATGGTGGCACATGCCTATAATCCCAGTGACTTGGGAGGTGGAGGCAGGAGGATCTTGAGTTCGAGGCCAGATGCAGCTTGTGTAATTTAGCAAGACCCTATCTGAAAATAAAAAGTAAAAAATGGCCAAGGGCTGCAGCTCAGTGGTAGAGCACTTGCAAAGCTTGCATGAAGCCTAGGGTTCAACCCCCCAGTACTACAAAAGAGAAAGGAAGGAAGGAAGGAACAGAGGAAGGAAGGGTGGAAGGGAGGAATTGATTTCTAAAATAAAACAAACTTAATCATATCCTTTTTAAGGTTTGAGAATATTATTCCTTTAAGTCCATCAACATACTTAGTGAGAGATGTTTTTAAATAAAGACATTTACTATCTGAAGACATTTGATTTCCTAAGGTCATGTGTACTCTTCATTTTATAGGTCAAAGAAATTGTCTGTTCCAGCCTCAGTGGTGTCTAGAATAATGGGCAGAGGAGGATGCAACATCACTGCAATACAAGATGTTACTGGTGCCCACATTGATGTGGATAAACAAAAAGATAAGAATGGGGAGAGAATGATCACAATAAGGTAGCTGTGAAAAATTTATATTACTAGTTCTGAGTCAAAATTTTAGAAGCAATTTTATTAGGCAGATTTTACTTAATGGTTGAGATTATCTTGGTGGTTGGGTTTTGTTTTTAGTTTTTGTTTTATTTTATGTTTTTGGTCTTGTTTTTGTTTGTGTTCCCAGGGGTGGTACAGAATCAACAAGATATGCAGTTCAACTTATCAATGCACTTATTCAAGATCCTGCTAAGGAACTGGAAGACTTGATTCCTAAAAATCATATCAGAACACCTGCCAGCACCAAATCCATTCATGCAAACTTCTCGTCTGGAGTAGGCACCACAGCAGCTTCCAGCAAAAATGCATTTCCCTTGGGTGCTCCAACTCTTGTAACTTCACAAGCAACAACATTATCTACGTTCCAGTCCACTAATAAACTTAATAAGAACGTGCCAACAAACGTACGTTCTTCTTTCCCAGTTTCTCTTCCCTTAGCTTATCCCCACCCTCATTTTGCCCTGCTGGCTGCTCAAACTATGCAACAGATTCGGCATCCTCGCTTACCCATGGCTCAGTTTGGAGGAACCTTCTCACCTTCTCCTAACACTTGGGGACCATTCCCAGTGAGACCTGTGAATCCTGGCAATGCAAATAACTCTCCAAAGCATAATAATACAAACCGTCTACCTAACCAGAATGGAACTGTTTTACCATCAGAGACTCCTGGACTAGCTGCTGCTGGTTGTCCTATCACTGTCTCTTCTGTAGTTGCTGCCAATCAGCAACTGTGTGTGACTAATACACGGACTCCTTCATCAGTCAGAAAGCAGTTGTTTGCCTGTGTGCCTAAGACAAGTCCTCCAACAACAGTGATTTCTTCTGTGACCAGCACTTGTACTTCTCTGCCTTCTGTCTCCTCTGCATCTACCACTGGTGGGCAAATTCCCACCACATTTCTGCCTGCAACTACTCCTCAAGCACAGCTTTCTTCACAGAAGTTGGAGTCTGTTTCTACCATACCACCTCCCAAAGAGAAAGTGTCCACACAGGACCAACCCATGGCAAACCTGTGTACATCATCTCCAACTGCAAATAGTTGCAGTAGCTCTGCCAGCAACACCCAGGGAGCTCCAGAAACCCACGCATCCAGTAGTCCCACTCCTCCCTCCAGTAACACACAAGAAGAGGGACAACCACCCAGTGTATCTCATTTAAGTTCTATGTCAATGCCTTTTGCCTCTAACTCAGAACCTGCTCCTTTGACTTTGACATCACCCAGATTGGTTGCTGCTGATAATCAGGATACTAGTAATTTACCTCAGTTAACTGTACCAGCACCTCGAGTTTCTCATCGAATGCAGCCCAGAGGTTCTTTTTACTCAGTGGTACCAAATGCAACTATGCACCAAGATCCCCAGTCTATTTTTGTTACAAATCCAGTTCCTTTAACACCACCTCAAGGCCCAGCAGCTGCAGTGCAGCTTTCTTCAGCTGTGAACATTTTGAATGGTTCTCAGATGCACATAAACCCAGCAAATAAATCTTTGCAACCTACATTTGGCCCAGCCACACTTTTCAATCACTTCAGCAGTCTTTTTGATACCAGTCAGGTACCAGCTAACCAAGGGTGGGGAGACGGTCCACTGTCTTCACGAGTTGCTGCAGATGCGTCTTTCGCTGTTCAATCAGCGTTCCTGGGTAATTCTATACTTGGACACTTGGAAAACGTTCACCCTGACAATGCCAAAGCACCTGGCTTCAGACCACCTTCCCAGCGAGTTTCTACTAGTCCAGTTGGTAAGTTATTATTAAGCATCACTGTAGATGAGTTTGGGGCTATCACAGCATAACCTCATCTTCCAAGATAATAATAAAGCATTTAATTTGTTCCTAATATTTTATAACATTAAAGAAATGAGAGTGTGTTATAAATATTGAAAACTTTTTAATGGGTGCTGGTTAGATGGACAAAAAAGTAGCTGCAGGTAAAGCATTCACATGTCAGAAGCTGCTTTATATATTCTTATTATCTTTCCATGCCTCATAGTAAAAAGATAATACCTTGTGTTCATCCAGTTTCTTGGAATTCGTGTCAGGTTATATTAATAAAAATGACTCATGGGATACTTAAAATTTGTAGACTAAAAAATAATAGTGATGATTGAGCACAGTGATGCACACCTGTAATCCCAGCAATTTGAAAGGCAGAGGCTAGAGGCTTACAGATTCAAGGCCAGAGGCAGCCTGTGTAACATGATAAGACCCTGTCTCAAAGCAAAAAATATAAAGGGGTTAAGAGTGCAGCCCAGTGGTAGAGCACTTGCAAAGAATGTGTGAGGCCCAGGGTTCAGCACCCCCGTCCCACCAAAAAAAAAAAAAAAAAAAGTGATTATTTACATTTCTCAGGTTTAAAAAATTGAGGTTGCAAAAATGTTTAGGTACTACTTCATAATTTACATTATTTAATGGTATTCTACTATTTGAAGAGGTCCAGTCATTTATGGGCTCTTATTTTTTTAAAAAAAACCTAGATTCAATTTTTAGTATCTTGAAATTAGAAATTAAAGAAAAAAAATTAGCAATTAGCTCTTGAAGCATTATAAGAAAGATATAAATAGATTTGAAACCAGTGGAGATATTTGGAAAACCAAAATCTCTTTTGCAGAGTTTAAGAGCCAAATTTTAGTCCAATCTACACTATTCTGAAAAAGAAATTAGAGATATGGCTGACCAGCAAGGTATAAATGGGGATACATGTCTGTTAGTCCAGCATTTGAGAGGCTGAGGCCAGCTGGTCTATATAGTGAGTTTGAGGCCAACTTGGATTGCATAGTAAGACCTATCTCAAAAGAGAGAAAGCAAACAAATGGTGGTGACGTACAATAGTGATATGCTTGAGCTGTAGCCCTGTGGCATCCGATCCCGTCAGATCTCTGAAGCTAAGCGGGGTCGGGCCTGGTTAGTACTTGGATGGGGAACCACCTGGGAACACCAGACATTGTAGGCTTGGGAGAAAGACCTGACAACCCACTCCCAAAAATCAGTCTGCCTTTGAAAACTCTGAATAGCGGAGAAGCACTGACAATAGTGTTTCGCCTGTTGTACATAGGGTCGCTGTGAGCCGGATGCCAGCTTGACGGTACCTAACCACAACAACAACAGTAGTGATAAGAGGCACTATTGCCACTTAGCATTTCTATTCAAGTTGGAGAACTGCCCCAACCCCATGCTACCTTTTCACTAGTTATAAACTGATATGTGTTATTTAAAATTATTTATGAGTTATGGATATAATAATAGCATTAACATTAATTTCAGGTATGTTTACATTTACTTGTCTTTTTAGGAGAACATAGCTGTTACATCATCTTTCAGATAGAAATATAAGTCTGCCTAAGACCTTCTGTGGCCCAAAGTGTTCTTTAGAATTTTTATTCTTCTTTTCTATGAATGTTGTTGTTAGGTTCCTTCGGGTCCTACTCATAGCTATCCTCATAGGGATTTCAGTGGCTGATTATGGGGTTTTTTTGGCAGGCAGATTGCTTCAGAAGTGGATTGCCATGTCCTCGCGTTTTTGTGGTGCTGGTGAGTGCTCAGAGAGTGCAGAGCAGCACTGTCCCAACTAAGCTAAACCCTAGCCCCTTTCTATAAATGGTTGTTGTTAGGTTCCGTCAAGTTAGTATCTGACTCATTCTGACC
The DNA here is from genome assembly GCA_007922755.1 of Pedetes capensis. Classification (NCBI taxonomy): domain Eukaryota; kingdom Metazoa; phylum Chordata; class Mammalia; order Rodentia; family Pedetidae; genus Pedetes; species Pedetes capensis. Next base: position 64,426 of record VMDO01005767.1, on the reverse strand, counting down.
CTGTGTACAACAGATGAATCACTATTGTCGTGCTTGTCTGCTATTCATGGAATTTTCAATGGCTGGTTGTTTTTGGGGGAGTGGACTGCCAGGTCCTTCTCCCAAGCCTACAGCAATCTCTCGTACAAGTACTAACCAGGCCCAACCCTGCTTAGCTTCTGATATCTGATGGGATCAGTCACCACAGTGGTACGGCTGCAGGCTTTTCTATAAATAGGCATCCATTTTGACAATCAGCCACTGAAAACCCTAAGAGGATTGCTGGGTCATACCCCACTCAATAGCAGCTAACAACAACAACATTATAACTATACATTTTAGGAAACAAGTAGAGATTTTCAGAATCACCAGGGGAAAAGAAGAGCTCATTGTCAAGCTGTGGAAGTATTCATGTTTGACCTTCGTTTTGGGGCCTTGTTAATCCTGACTAATAAGCTTGGCCTCATATCTTAACTGCCTGTATGATTACTTTTGCTCACGGTCTTGATCTTTCATGAATATAATTTACCCTCCTAGTTTTCAGGTAAAAGTAGTAATACTTAAAGAGGTTGGGGAAGGATGTGGAGAAATTAAAACCATCATATGGTTTCTGGCAGGAATGTAAAATGGTACAGTCACTTTGAAAAAGAGTTTCACAATTCTTCAAAAAGTTAAATATACCTAACAGTGGAATCACTGCCGGATATGATTTATTATGATCCAGTAATTCTACCCCTAGATATACTAAAGAGAAGATATATATCTATACAGAAACTGGTGACACAAATGTTCATGGCAGCATTATTCGTAATAGCCAAGAAATGGAAACTCAGTGTCCATCAACTGATAGAATGTGGTATATCTATACAACAATATTTAATAGAGAGACATGAATTGCTGATCCATGCTATAACATGGGTAAACTTTAAAAACATTTTACTAAATGAAAGAAGACAGTCACAAAAAACCAAATACTTTGTGATTCCATTCATATCATATGTCCGGAATAGGCAAATCTATCGAGACAGAAAGTAGATTAGTGGTTGTTTAAATTAGTAATTGTTTAGAAGTAAGGTAATAGAGGGGATACTGAGTAAGAGTTAATGGGGTATGGAGTTTCTGAGGAGACAGCAATGTTCTAAAATTGATTGTGATGATGGTTGTACAACCCTGTGGATTAATGTACTAAAATCTATTGAAAGCCAGGCACAAACCTATAATCCCAGCACTCGGGAAGTAGAGTCAGGATTGTAAGTTTTTGACAATTTTGAACAAAGAAAGTTTTGACAATTTTTTTTCTCTTGATAATAACTACTTTCTTTTGGAAATGAATATCTATGTTCCTTTTACAAACCTTTGTCCTCTTTCCCCTAATACATTCTCTATAGGAAGCAATGGAATTTGAGAAGACTGCTAAATTCAAATCTATATAGACTAGATAGAACATTCTGATATAGTTTGTAATTGTTTATTTTTGTTTGTAAGAATTCTGAAATTACTCTTAGTTTCGTAGTATACACTTCCCTACTTATAGGGAGGAAACACTGGTAGATTTTATTACTCTTTTCCATAGGAAATGAATGTAGTTGTTAGGTGCCGTCGAGTTAGGTCCAACTCCATATAGTGACCCTATGTACAACAGAACAAAACATTCCCTGACATTGTGCCATGCCCAGCACAATTGTCAGTGCTTCTCTGCTATTCATAGAGTTTTCAATGGTGGATTGCTTTGGGACTGGATTGCCAGGTCCTTCTCCTGAAGCACCTGGTATTCCCAGGTGGTCTCCCATCCAAGGACTAACCAGGCTGACCCTGCTTAGCTTCTGAGATCAGGCGGGATCAGATGCCAGGGTGCTATAACTGTAGTTACATAGCTGAAAAACTACTTTGAGGTTTTCTACAAAAAGGAATGCAGGCATTTTTGGTGGATACCACTTAGTTACAATATGGTCTCAATTCTTCTTCCTCTTCTTTTTTTTTTTTTTTTTTTTTTTTTTTTTTTTTTTTTTTTGGTATGTGGGGAGTGAACCCAGGGCTTTGCACATGCTTTGTAAGTGCATTACCACTGGGCTGCACCCAAAGCCCATTTTTAATTTTTTTATTTTGAGTCAAGGTCTTACCATATTATATAGCCTGCCCTGGCCTCAAACTCACAATCCTCCTACCTCTGCTTCTCGAGTAGCTGGGGTTACAAATGCACACCACACCACTCAGGTAATATGGTTTCATTTCATGTCAGCTTTAGTTAAAAGTTGGGCATTTTATCCAGAATATTTCTCTAGGTGACTTCCATTCTTAACCATTGGGCTTACTATAGTTAGAGCTATTAGGAGACAGACTTCTGATTGTAAAGAAAGAATGAGTTTGGCAATACAAAATACAGAAGGTACCAAAAAAAGAAAAAAGAAAAAAGTATGCACATATTGGGATGAAAACCTTCCATTTTGCTGTTTTAGGATTGCATGATATGTTTGTTGGTGCTAGCATTCATTTGATTAATGCCATGAATGCTATCTTTTCAGTGAATGTCATACTACACATTGCTACCATAATTCTATTCAACTTTGAAAAGTAATACATAGCTGGGGACAGCGATACACACCTGTAATCCCAGTGATTTGGGAGGCAGAGGCAGGAGGATTGCAAGCTCGAGACCTGAGGCAGTCTGCATAAAATTTAGTGAGACCCTGTCTCCAAAAAAGTGAAAAAATGGGCTGAGGGTGTAGCTTAGTGATTCAGCACTTGCAAAGCATGTAAGCTCGAGGGCTGAGGTTCGACCCCCAGTACTGCAAGAAAGAAAAAGAAAGAAAGAAAGAAAGAGAGAGAAAAAGAGAAGAGAAAAGAAACACATAGATGACATTGCTTAAAATATGTATAACCTTTTTTTGGCACCACTGTAATAAATGAGTTCATTCTGCTGAATGTATAGAGATAAACCACATGCTTGCTTCTTTTAAAAAAAAACTTTAAGTAAACCTTGGACCTTCCATTTTAAAGCCTTAGTTAATTGGATATCTTGAATGTGTTTTATTTTAGGGTTACCATCCATTGACCCATCAGGCAGCTCCTCATCTTCTTCTCCTCTGACAAGTTTTTCCAGCATACCAGGAACAAGGGTTTTCCTGCAAGGGCCAGCTCCTGTTGGGACTCCTAGTTTCAACAGGCAACATTTTTCTCCCCATCCTTGGACAAGCACCTCAAACTCATGTATGAATCCTAGTGAAACTCTTCCCCAAAAAATTTTGAATAAGTTATTAAGCCACTTGTTTCAGGGAACTCTATGTTGTGATTTTAGTAAACAGTATGCAGGTCCCCAAGGTTTGTATTATAGTCGTGTCAAAAAATTGTTAGGCATTTGTAATATGAAAAACTTGAGAAAGGGCCAAGCTATTCCTCCAAGCCAGAAATGTTTCCATTGTGTCTTGGATCAAGAATACGTAATACAAGCAGCAGTTTTTCAAAAGAACCCTGTTTGGGCAGTATTGTAAAATAATTTCTCAAATCTGAACCAAAACTGATTTATGTATGGTCAGTTTGGTATGATTTCTTATTTATTTTTACATTTTTAAATGTATTATTACCCTTTATAAATATTCCTTTGTTCTCATTTTCTTATTTCACCATTTAGAATAGATGAAGTCTTTGGAATTGAATAGTATTTATTTTTTTCCTTAATGTTCATCATGAGGTAGTCTTTGGCCTTTTTGACAAGGAAAACTGCCCAAATTACCTGTATCCAATTAAGAAACAAAGCTGTCATTTGAATCCTAAATGCTTTGCTATAATTTAACCTTTCTTCCTTATGGAAAAAAAAATTGTAAAAAGGGAAAAAAGGAGCCAGGCAAGGTGATGCACGCCTATAATCCCAGCGGCTTGGGAGGCAGAGGATTCCAAGTTCGAGACCAGAGGCAGTCTGCATACCTTAGCGAGACCCTCTCTCAAAAAAGTAAATAATTGGCTGAGGGTGCAGCTCAGTGGTCCAGCACTTGCAGAGCGTGCAAGTGCGAGGCCCTGGGTTCAGCCCCCAGTACTGCAAAAAAAAAAGAGAGAGAGAGAGAAAAGGAAAGAACTAACAAGTATACAGGTGTTTTCCAGACAATAAGCTAGGTACTATACAAACATTGCTATATCCTAGTCATTTAAAAATGTAATTATATGTTTTGAGAAGATTATTTAGAACTAGAATACAAGTAAATATGGCCGCCTTTCTGGCTTTGTTCAGTTCATGTGGGGGAAAAAAAAACTAGACTATTTGTTTATACTTATAGGTAGAAGTAATCTAGGATAATGCTCATAGAAGTTACATATTTTCATTAGAATGGTTTTTTAAAATGAAATTTATTTTACACAATCTATATTGTGGAATAGATCTTTACCACAAGGCTTCTCATATTCCTATAAATTTTATATGTAATAAAACAATAGAGAAATATTTTGCCACCAGGTGACTCTCCTATTCCATCTGTTTCTTCGGGATCATCTTCACCTCTTTCAGCCACTTCTACCCCACCAACATTAGGCCAACCAAAAGGAAGCAGTGCTAGTCAGGATCGAAAGATTCCTCCTCCCATTGGAACAGAGAGACTGGCCCGGATTCGGCAGGGTGGATCTGTTGCACAAGCACCTGTGGGGACCAGTTTTGTCGCTCCTGTTGGACACAGTGGAATCTGGTCATTTGGTGTCAACGCTGTGTCAGGTATAGTTACTTTTTCCTCTCTCTGCAGGGATCTATCAAATGAGTTGTGGGAGTTTGCCATTAAAATATAATTCCTTAAGTTGGACATACCCTGACTCAGGAGGCTGAGGCAACAGGTTCTCAAGGTCAAGGCCAGTCTAAGCTATATAACAAATTTAAGGCCAGCCTGATGTGCGTATGTGATGATCAAAAAATATAGCACTTTTTTTTTCTTTTTTTTTTTTTTTTGGGTGGTACTGGGAGTGTGGAACCCAGGGCCTTGTGCATACTTCTGTAAGTGTTCTACCACTGAGCTGCACCCTCAGCCCCTTTTTTATTTTTTTCCTTGAACTTGGCAATTCTCTCACCTGCCTCTGCCTCCTGAGTCACTGGGATTACAGGTGTGCAGCACCATACCTGGTAGTGAATGTATAAGTATAAAAATTTATTACAGTAAAAGACACATTGCCATTGTTGTTGTTAGGTGCCGTCAAGTTGATGTCCGACGCACAGTGACCCTACACACAACAGGCGAAACAGTATTATTAGTGCTTCTCTGCTATTCATAGGGTTTTCAATGGCTAATTGTTTCTTGGGAGTGAGCTACCGGGTCCTTCTCCCAAGCCTACAGCACTTGGTGTTCCCAGGCAGTCTCTCATTCAAGTACTAACCAGGCCCGATCCTGCTTAGCTTCTGAGGTCTCATGGGATCAGATGCCACAGAGGTATGGCTACAGGCAACATTGCCATTAGTCCCCTTCAAAATACTCCCCCTGGCTTTAAACACACTTTCCCATCATTCTTGTCAATTTCTGAAGCAGTTCTGGAACTCCTCTTTTGTGAGTGTCTTTACTGTCATCCTCCATCATGACAGCATTCTGTGTCATACTTCACTTCTGGTATGGCAGATTCTGTCAAATAAATATATTATGGCATGTCTTTATTCACCTTATTCACTGGATTTGGCACCATGCAATTTATGGCTCCTCCCCAAAGTCAAAAGACTATGCAAGGTAAACATTCTCATCAATTCAGCCACAACAGTGCAACTAAAGACACTTATGAAAGAAGACTTCCAGAACTGCTTCAGAAAGTGGCAAGAATGGTGGAATAAGTGTGTTTGAAGCCAGGAGGACTATTTTAAGAGGTATTAAGAGAAATAGGTCTCTTGTGCCAGGCACGGTGGCGCACGCCTGTAATCCCAGGAGGCAGGAGGATCACAAGTTTGAGACCAGAGGCAGTCTGCGTAACTTAGCGAGACCCTGTCTCAAAAAGTAAAAAAAAAAAAAAAAATGGGCTGGGGGTGCAGCTCAGTGGTCCAGCACTTGCAGAGCATGCAGGTGTGAGGCCCTGGGTTCAACCCCCAGTACCGCAAAAAAAAAAAAGAAATATGTCTCTTATTATAAATTTTTTAAATTATTTATTTTTTATTTATTTATTTTGGTGGTACCTGGAGGTTGAACTTAAGGCCTTGCACATACTTTGCAAGTAATCTACCACTGTGCTGCGTGCCCAGCCTATTTTTTATCTTTTTTTTTTTTTTTTTTTTTTGCAGTACTGGGAGTTGAAGCCAGGGCCTCACGCTTGCATACTCTGCAAGTGCTGGACCACTAAGCTGCGCCCCCAGCCCATTTTTCACTTTTTTGAGACAGGGTCTTGCTAAGTTACGCTGACTGCCTCTGGGCTTGAACCTGGGATCCTCCTGCCTCTGTCTCCCGAGCCACTGGGATTACAGGTGTGCGCTACCGTGCCCGGCGCCCTATTTTTTATCTTTTAATTGAGACAGGGTCTCACTAAGTTATCAAGGCTGCCTAGACTCTGAGCTCACAATCCTCCTGCCTATGCCTCCTCGCATCACTGTTATTACAGGCATGTGCCACTGCACCCAGCAATTTTTTTTTTAATGTAAACATTCACCATATCTCTTGATCACACTGCATAGCAAGACTTTGTCTCAAAAATAAAGGGCTAGGTGTTTAGCTCAGTGGTAGAGCAACTTGTCCTGGGTTTGATCCTCAGCACTGAGGCAGGAGTGGCGGTGAGATTTAGTTCCTTAAATAACAGCCAGGCACTGTGATGCATGCCTGTAATCTTAGCAACTCGGGAAGCTGAGATAGGAGGATTGTGAGTTCAAGGCCAGAGGTGCCCTGTACAACTTGATGAGACCTTGTCTCAAAAATTAAAAGTTGGGGGGAAGGGAGAGAAATAGGGGTGTGAGTCATTGGTAGAGTACTTGCCTAGCATGTGTGAGGCTCTGGGTTCATCCCCCTAGTACTGGTGAGGGAAAAAATTTCCTATGCTTAACATTCCATCAGGGAAGGGTATTTATACCTTTGAGAAATTCAGTCCGCTATCATTCTGGAATGTTAGAACTGATCAGAAATAAAAGATTCCAGCATACTTCCTTTCCCCCTTAAGCTTTCCAGTGTCAAATGGAACAATCATTTGAGCTCTTTCACATAAATAGGCTTTGGGGTATTTGGAGGACTTTATCCAGTTTTCTAAGAACTTGTTTTTGTTTTTGTCTGCTTCCCTACCCCTTTGGCTTGCAATACTGTGATAAATGTTCCTAGAGCTCTTGAGAGGAATTATTTTGATAAAATTTGGCATAAAGATAGAATAAAGTGGTAATGTTTTGCTGTTTTATCCAAATAAATGCCAAACCCTGTTTTCATTTCTTTTTTTCCAGAAGGTTTATCAGGTTGGTCGCAGTCTGTGATAGGGAACCATCCAATGCATCAACAATTATCAGACCCAAGCACATTTTCCCAGCATCAACCAATGGAGAGAGATGATTCTGGAATGGTGGCCCCCTCTAACATTTTCCACCAGCCTATTGCAAGCAATTTTGTGGATTTTTCTAAAGTAAGTTGCCAAACATCATTCTAACTTGACACTTTGCCAACCAGTATAGTCACATATTAAGGAATAGTTTGTGTTGAGGTAATTCTCCCTTTTGTTTCTATGACTGCTTAATCTGCAGATCTTTTGCTTAATTTCAAGTATGGGTAGTGTTATCTGTAGTAGTTTGTCCCCAAACTTTCCTGAAGTTGTCCCCATCCTCTAAAACACATGAAGGATTTAACTTTTCCTGCTTTATGTTCTGCTGCCACAGCTTTGAGGGAAGGTTCTGTCCCTCCAAAAAGCTGGTGGAGACCTCTTCAGTGCATTCTTGTCTGTTCTGACAGCTTCCTGGCTGCCATAAAGCCAGATTATGGCTCTAAACACTCATATAGAGTTACCTTTTTTTTTTTTTTTTTTTTGCGGTACTTGGGGTTGAACCCAGGGCCTTGTGCTTGCATGCTTTGTAAGTGCTGGACCACTGAGCTGTACCCCCAGCCCAATTTTTTTTTAACTTTTTTGAGATAGTGTCTCTCTAAGTTATGCAAACTGCCTCTGGTCTTGAACTTGAGATCCTCCTGCCTCTGCCTCCCTTGATTTCCTATACACCTGATTAATGTTCTCTGATTAAGTTACCCATTTTCAACCTAAGATCAAACGAACTTAGTGGTTTTAGCTAAACATAATGAATACTTCTTGTATGCAGAAGAGAATTAGATAATTATATATTTCAACCCTTTTTTTTTTTTTTTTTTTTTTTGCAGTACTTGGGGGTTGCAGTACTTGGGGGATTACAGGCATGCGCCACCTCACCCCGCTACCTTTTTCTTCTTACTTAAAGCTTATTAGTAAAACAGAGAGGTATGAGAAAGTTGAGAGTATTAGGTTTTCATCACCTTTGGGAAATTTCCTGATCATTCATATTGGATTTAGTTTTTTCCTCTCCTTGAAAACTGTTGCAGATGCAGATAAACATTTTTGATTTCTAAATACTGTACCGTGTTATACTTACAGGATCCTTTGGGGTAATTTGAATGAAGGGAAATTAGAGAAGTCGAAACTGGTATTATGGAATCATTATTTATAACCATTTCATGATTAAACCTTTTTTCCTGCTGCTTTAGGGTCTGCCAATTTCCATGTATGGAGGCACCATAATACCCTCTCATCCTCAGCTTGCTGATGTTCCAGGAGGTCCACTGTTCAATGGACTTCACAGTCCAGATCCTGCTTGGAACCCTATGATAAAAGTTATCCAAAATTCAACTGAATGCCCTGATGCCCAGCAGGTAAAATGGGGCTTAATGCTCTTTCATTTTTCAGAGTTTTCATGTTACTCTTTTAATTCTGTGGATAGTACAACTTTTGAGTCATGACTGACCACCTTCATCTGAATTTTTTCAATATCAAGATGCTGCTGCTAAACATTTTATTTCATATATATGTATTCTTCCTAGGCAGAAACAGTGAATTACCATTGCATTTATATATTCATTTTGTGAATATCTAAAGATTCCTAATTAGAAATTCCAATTTTTCCTCCCCCTTTTCAGATTTGGCCTGGCACGTGGGCACCTCATATTGGAAACATGCATCTCAAATATGTCAACTAAATTAGAAGGTCTTTACTCTTTAGCCTTGAGAAACCTATGACCTTGGAAGAACTCTGGGGATGATTTTTTTTTAAATGTGCCTAACTAAGAAGTTTTCTCTGAGGCTTTAGCAATGAAAATTTGATTACCCATTGTATAAGGACAAATTGATTTCCTATACACCTGATTAATGTTCTCTGATTAGGCTAGCCATTTTCAACCTAAGATCAAATGAACTTAGTGGTTTTGGCTAAACATAATGAATACTACTTGTATGCAGAAGAGAATTAGATAATTACATGTTTCAACTTTTTTTTTTTCTTTTTTGTGGTACTTGGGGGTTGAACCCAAGGCCTCACACATACTTTGCAAGTGTTCTACCACTGGGCTGCACCCCCAGCCCATTTTATTTTTTATTTTTGAGTCAGGGTCTTGCTATGTTATGCAGGCTGCCTCTGGCCTCGAACTTAAGAACCTCCTGGCTCCACCTCCCAAGTCACTGGGATTGCAGGTGTGCGCCACCATGCCCAGCCCATGTTTCAACCTTTTAGGGTGGTAAATACATGTATAATTGTTTACATACATAAAAAGAAAAAGTGAATAAATTTCTTGTCAAATAGTGGCTCTACTTAATGTAGCCTGTATTAATGTGAAATATTTACCAGAATATTCAATAAAAAGATGAACAGTGTTTAGAAGTGGGGTGTGATCCTTTCAGTGGTCATGTAGGTACAATCCAATCCACAATCCTATTGAACCAGATTGTTAATACTCTATTTGTAACATGCTTGTCACATTATACACTTTAGAGGCCATTCTTAGACTGCCTTGAAAAAGCACTGTTAAGACTTATCGATTATTCTGTGCTAAATATTTCTTGTTACCTTGTCATCTTCTATATCATTTCACATATGAAAAATTTTAAGTATCCGACTTTAACAAATAGGCTACTGGTTGGTTTTGTGCTGTATTGATCATGAGTAGGTTGATGAGAAATTTTGGATTTAAATCAGTTGATATTGAACAAATTTAAGGACATCCAAAACATGAAGTTCAAGTTCCATTTGTCCTTCCTGGCTTTTATTCAGGTTAGGACATAAAAAGTGGTGACTCCTGTTGTTCTGTTATATTGACAAATCAACAAAGTAATGTTTATAAATATGTGACTGATTCTGGGCTTTGTTCCATAGCCCTAAGTATGAAGAGCCAATATGTTTAACAGGCTAAATAAAGGAACACTGGAATGGGTTAGACAAACCATACACTATGCCAAGAATTTGATGCAATAGAGAAGGAAAAATTATCCTACTGAAAAGTAGCCATTGACTGAATTTGTGTTTAATGTAGTTGAATATCCTGGTCTCGTGTAGAGGCGGTATAAAAAAGAAAACAAGAAAATGTTTGGGGGCTAATAAAGAAGGCAAGGGAGAATGCATAGCAAAAGATTAACTAGGGGCAGAACCATACAAGTAGCAGCACTTTTCTACCCTTGCAACGAAAGGAATTCTTAATCCTTTCTGCCCATATCCTAAAGCCAACACTAGATCAGATATACCATGTTTGTTCTTTGTTAAATATTACCTGGTTCTTTGGTGTTCCATATTATCTTACATATGAGAAAGCTTCCTTAAGCTTTCTTATTTTCTATTTTCAATGGATTTGGTGTGAAGTTACTACCTTTGCAGCAGTTGATAATCACATCAAATATTCTTAAGAGATCCTCTGAAATTGGGAGAAGACAAAAAAACCCCTTGGATCACCTTCATATCTTGTTGTATCTACTTACCACTTTCAAAAATAATCACCTAAAATTAGTGAATTGAATGAAACTACTCTTGATGAAATACATACTAGAGAGAGGTGATATTAAATAAATTCCTTAATGGGACAAAAAGGTGAGTTTTGTTCTATCTTGACTATAATATATTTGGATTGTCTGGATGAATTCTTCAATCTATATTCTGCATCCTGAGGACATCAGAATAAGAAATTTTATCTCAGGTCAGAAATCAGAACCCATAGAGAAAGAAGGGAGAAATCCTTAGAAGAATTAGGAAGAAACAGGAGTTGGGCAAAAGAAGTAGTTCTTTAGGATACCCTACACCCTTCCCTCTTACCAGCACTGCCTTCATTTCTTTCTATTTGGATCCTGGTAGCCTACTCCCAACCCCGTTTTGTCTGCTATAATCTCTTCTTCCTCTGCCTGCCTCTTCCTGGCATTACTTTACTGCTATTTTACCAACATGAACATTGGATAAAACCTAGTTCAGGTAAGAACTTGATTACTTTCAATATATACAAGGGATGGGGGGAGGCAGTGTGGACACACTGGAATAAGAGTCAGAAACCTAAATTCTTTTATTTCTGCTACTTGAAACTGTATGACTTTGGACAAATGATTTCACCTGTCTTCATCTGAAAATGAAAGTGAACTTAAATGAACTCAGGAGCCTTCTAGTTCTAACACAGATTTTCTTCTTTATCTCATGAATGAAAATATATGGCATGGGAATACTGAAAACCATTAGAATGTTTACAGTGCTGAGGTTTGGTTTTGATAAGGAATCAAAAGCCTCCTATTCTGCAGACCAGTATTGATTTCAAGATTTTAGTGGAGGCAGAAGAAAACACTGCACATCCATCCATAGTGAGCTCTCAAGTCATTAAGAAACATCCTGCTAAGGCACAGGTCAAACCCCCTGAAAGTAGCAGCTTTTTCAAGGAATAAAACTATATAATCAAGGTTTTCAGACCTACTTATTTCAAGTAGGGTCCAGTATAAAATTCCACCACCAATAAAATTATTGATATTTTAAGACCCTTTAAACCTATTGTGGCTACAGTGTGCTGACTTGCCCTTTTATAGGCCAGTCTGCTTTCTTCAGTCCCTGCTCTCAAAGGGGAAATCCCATCACCTCAGCTGACCAGACTGAAGAAGAGAGTTGGACAGCCAATCGTGGCCTCTCCTAACCAGAGGTAAGAAATTTCAAGGTTGGGAACTACAGTTTCCATTTGTGTAAATTCTGGCTAAATCCTCCTACTAGCCTTAAAACTAGTATACAAGGGGACTATCCTCAGTTTGAGTTAATTTGTAGATAGGAAGAGCTAGTCATATGATAGTTCCAAGCCAAACAGAGAGGATTACATGGTTCTGTCCCACTGTTGAAGACCTTTGAACCACATTGTAAACCCAGAAAGAGGCAAACAAGCCTGTAGGAAAACAGTTTTTGAACATCTTGTTCTTTATCAAGAAGTACTTCTACCAAGAAGTATAGATGGTCATGACTTCTTCCCAGTGGACCCTGTCCTAGGGTGAGGGGTTATGATAATGCTGCATTTTCTATTTACCTTCAATGATTTGTCAATTTCCAAAGCCAGGTTCCTTTACCTGCACTCTCTTTAAGGAAATAAGTGAGAAAGGGTGGTTTTCAGTATCAAAATCTTAAGACCACCTCCAATAAAGAGCATGAAGCCAGGTGGATTGGTGTGTGCTTATAGTTCCTCCTGAGGTAGGAAGATCACTTGAGCCCAAGCATTTGAGACTACCCTGGGAAACCAGCCTGAGGCCCCCACCTCCCCAACACCATCTCAATAATGATGATAATGAAAAAGGGCATGAGCTGGGTTTCGAGTCTTAATTTGGAAAACAAGATCATGAATCAAATTATCTGATTTCAAATCTATCGTGTGATTACTTTTTTATTTTTTATTTTTATTTTTGAAAGCACTTGGGGGTTGAACCCAGTGCCTCAAAATACTATGCAAGTGCTGTACTACTGGCCTGCACTCCCAGCCCATTTAAAATTTTTTTTTATTTGGAGGCAGGATTTCACTAAGTTACTCAGACTTTCTCTGGTCTCAAACTTGTGATCCTCCTGCTTCCGCCTCCTGAATTGCTAGGATTAAAAGCATGTACCACTGCACCCAGCTTCCCAGCCCCTTTTGTATTTTTTATTTTGAAACGGGAGTCTCACTAAATTGCATGAGCTGCCTATGGCTTTGAACTTGCAGTCTTCCTGCCTCAGCCTTCTGAGTCTCTGGTATTGCAGGCATGTACCCCTGCACCCAGCTTTGTGATTACTTTTCCCTTCTTGTTTTATCTGGATATTATTGATGTGAATCCAAAGCAATTTGCCTGGTAACAGAACCTGGTATTTCTTTATAGGTTTAATTAGCTATCTGGAGGAGGGGCCTGGGCATAGGTATTTTTTTGTGTCCATATCTAATGGAACTCGGGACCTCAGAGACTGCAGCGCAGCTCTCTACCAACTGAGCTAAATCCCAGCCCAATGGATAATAAGTATTAACCCTTTGATTTAAACTCTTGTTTCTTCATCACGGTTTCATAGATGATGAGTTCGACTTTCTCTGTAAAGCCAGCTACCTATTTTGTAGCTCCCTAGCCCTTCTAGCACACAATGTCTCCAGAAAAGTTAGCTATAAGCAATAGTCATTATAGTAGTACTAACTGCTGCTGTTTTGTGGTAGAGATTCATAGGAGGAAGACCTCACTTCTACATGGATCCTTCTTGAAAACCACCTCTTTTATTTCTGGTTCTGACTGGTTTTTCTGGTTCTGTTTTGGTGAAACCTCTTCCTTAAATAAATGTTGATGTGTATAGGCCTCTTACAACCCTATCTTCTGCCAAGATGATCTCATCCCATACTCTTGGATTTCATTCCACTCAAATCTGAAGCACTAGACCAGAGTTCTACCCCTGAACCAGTACATCTCATTCCTTACTGTGCTGTTTCTTGGCAATCCATACACACTTTTTCATTCCCCAGTATAAGATAAGCCTGCAGCCATAGCCCTGTGGCATCCGATCCCATCAGATCTCGGAAGCTAAGCAGGGTCGGGCCTGGTTAGTACCTGGATGGGAGATCGCCTGGGAACACCAGAAGCTGTAGGCTTGGGAGAAGGACCTGGCAACCCCCTCCCAAAAATCAATCTGCCATTGAAAACCCTACGAACATCAGAGAAGCACTGACAATAGTGTTTCCCCTGTTGTACAGAGGGTCGCTATGAGTCGGATACCAACTCGATGGCACCTAACAATAACAACAAGTATAAGATACGCTGCACTTCTTGTTTTTTTCTCTTACGTTGGTGTTCTAACTACCTGGATTCAAGCCAGAAGACTGAGAGTTAGCTTATCTTGTCTCCATTTCCTTCATCCTACTCTTAAGTCAGTCACCTTGTCCTTCTTTCTCTGTGTATCTGAATCTCACCCACCTCTCTATATCCCGGAAGCCGCTGCCCTTTGGCACACCTGGTTTCATTAGTCAACTCCTCAACTTCAGTCTCACCTTTTTTACCCTATAACCCAGCTTCTCCCATCATACTACTTCCTCACCTTGCCTAAAAGCTGAATTGTGCCAGGTGTGATGAATGCCTATAATTCCAGCACTTGGGAGGTAGAGGCAGGAGGATCACACGTTCCAGGCCAGCATGGACTACATAGCAAGACTCTGTCTTAAAAAAACAAACAACAAAAGCTGAGTTGTTAGACAACTACACCGCTTTGTAAGAAGCTCAAAAAATATTTTTGAATAATAAAATGTACTCCTTGCTACCTGAAATGTGATTCTGAGAACGTGCAGCATCTGCATTACCTGGCAATGGAATCTTATTCTAGACGTACTATACCATAATTTTCATTTTAACAAGATTTCCAGATATATGTGCATTAAAGTTTGAGAAGCACTGATGTATAAAATACAGTCTTTTCAATGAGTGATGAAATCAGCTAAGGGAAAATCCGTATTGCTAAATGCATGCAGTCAGGTGGTCTGTACTTAATTTGGGAGGTTGCAGGGGTGGGGACAATGCTGAGTTTAATGAAGACAATCAGGATAAGAGGATGAAGTTGAGATATTTGGTGTCTATAGTTACTAGACTTGGACTTAACTTTCCCACCACCTCTCTCTAGCCTATCATATCACTGCCTACATCAAAAAATCTTATCCCTAATTCCTGACTCTGACCTCCCTTCCAGAGAGCTAACAGGCCAAACTCTCATCACCAACGCGCCACCTGCTAGCTGTGGAAGATCAAAGGACAGGCCTCTCCACCCTTGGTGTCTTAGCTACAGCCTTCCCTGCCCCCCGGCTTTTACTGGTCTTTAATTAATCCAGGTATCACTTCTCCAGAAAGCCCCTTCCCTCCCTGACTCTCCTGTTAGGCTGAAAGACATCAAGGCATTTTCCAGCTGGTATTGCAATTGATTGGTTATGGGAGGCAGTGCACAGCTGTGCTGAAGGGCCCAGGTATTGGATTCAGATCTCAGGTCTAAACCATAGTTCCCCTTCCTCTCCCCTCTTTTTTTTTTTTTTTTTTTTTTTTTTTTGGTACTGTGAGTTGTTGAACCCAGGGCCTCGTGCTTGCATGCTTTGCAAGTGGTATACCATTGAGCTGCACCCCCAGCCCATTTTTTTACTTTTTGAGACAGGGTCTCACTAAATTATGCAGACTGCCTTTGGTCTCTAACTTGCGATCCTCCTGCCTCCACCTCCTGAGTCGCTGGGGTGACAGGCGTGGGCCACTGCGCCCGGCCTTAGTTCCCTTTCTACAAGATGTGTGTGATTCTCAGTCTCACTTCTCTGAGCATATCTGTGTGACTAAAATGTGGCAAAAGAGCTTTACTGTCCACAACTCGAATGGGTGAATTAACACAGGCAACAAGGCCCCCTGTACCTCGCCAGTCCCTGCGCCCAGGTGTAAACAGTAAACAGTTGAGCCGCTGCAGCACTTAGAGGCAGTTCGGTCAGTATTAGCCCTCGAGGATTTAAATGTCAGTGCCAAGCCCGAGACCCTTTTCCGGCCTTCCGGGAGCCAGGGCTAGCTCGCTATGATGTAGGCGGGACCGTCGGGTTGCCGGCCCGCCCCCGAGTGACGTCATCTTAGTGTTGTTGCGTATGGCCGCGCGTGGTAGATTTAGTCCGCCTCGGACTCAAGAGTTACGCTCTGCGTCCACGGAACCAGACCATTGTCTTCCTGCTCCTCCTGGTCGTTATGTCCGCTTCCAGCAGCTGTCCGATCCCAAGGGGCCAGGACCCGCTGCCCGACTGCTACAGCACAACGCCGGCGGGCACACTTTACGCCACTACCCCGGGAGGTCAGCGTGCCAGGTGGAGCGGGGAGTGGGGCGGGACCCAGAGTGCTCAAACCAGCTTGTGAGCTATTGTTAGGTGAGGGCGGAGGGACCTTCTACACAGGTCTCTTTGTTGGTTGTAGCTTTGGGAGAGGATGTTAGGAACTGAAACTGAGTTCCCGAAAACTTCAAAGGGGTGCAGCAGTGCCTTGAACCCAGCTTCCAGGTGCCTGGGCTGTAATTCTTCATTGTGGCCTGGGTGCTGGGTGCCATGCCTATGCTCCTATCCCTAGCGACTTTGCTGCCTGAGAATAGGAAAGTGGCCTCAGCAAGAAACACCAGGTCTTAGAAAGCAGCAGCTAAAGCATTTAGAGAGCAGTTGTGCACCTGGCTGGTGGTTGTGCTCAGGAGAGCAACCTGGAATCATAAGCTGCTGGGCTCCTGACCCAAAGTTCCACGTAGAAGCAGAGAGGCGGGGTAAAAAAGGGTGCGGCCCTTTTTTATGCTGGGTACATTAGGCTGGCCAAGTTCCTCTCAGCTAGGGTGAGCCTTAAAGGAGTTAGGAGATTGGGAGAGGTCATGGTAAGAACAGTGTGTCCCTGTTTCACAGGGAAAGCAGGTGTTCTCAGGAACACAGCTCCTCCCTGTAGATGAGAGCCCAGGTCACAACACTGGGTAAAATCCTTCACAGTTGCTATTTGGCTTTCTTACCTGGTTGGACAGCTAGGCCCCACCTTGTGAATCAAAGCAAGTAAGTTTCAGAGCACTAGAGAAGCAGCCTGAAATACCTGAGCTCAGTTCTGGGTTTCTCTTAAGCGTCTTGACGCTCCCTAAATCTAAATCTCCTGCTTGTACTAACTGGAGTGCCTCACTTAGTTTATGGTGCTTATACACATCTTGGTTAGGCCTAAAAGTCTTTCAGTGATGTGAAGTACTGAGATCCTAGTTAGACTGCAGAGTGGATGTCCTATGATGCACAGAGAAACATGACACACTCTGGTCCTCACCCTAGTCCCCAAGAAGCCTGTACCTGGGGCCCTAGTCATCTGTGAGGCCAGGTTCCTGACTCTTACCTGAGCCCCTGAACCTTAACAGGCACCAGGATCATCTACGACCGAAAGTTCCTGCTGGAGTGCAAGAATTCACCCATTGCCCGGACACCCCCTTGCTGCCTCCCTCAGATTCCCGGGGTCACAACTCCTCCAACAGCCCCTCTCTCCAAGCTGGAATTGCTGAAGGAGCAGAAGGAGACAGAGGAAGAGATACCTGGTAAGGAAAGTAGGCCCAAAAATTAAGAAATGCCCCTGAGAAGTAAACTGGGGATTCAATTCCAAAAGGGGGTTTCAACATTGATAGTGGGTCTACAAACATACCTGCAACCAGTCTTCTTGCCTTCTCTCTCCAGATGAAGCACAATTTGAAATGGATATCTAGTCCAGTGCAGATGACCCTATGTGTGGAGTTACAGAGGGATCCCTCATGCCGCTGCTGCCACTACCTCTTCCTGGGGTATCCAAAGGCCAGCTGGCCTCATCTAATCTGGAATGGAGTGACTTGTTGGTTCTGGGCTTCCTTTAGTTCTGAGGCAGCTAGATCAGAGATAGGAGTGGGCAACTTGCCAAGCCTTTAACTCTACTTTCTCTCTGGTCTGTAGGTACTCCTCCTAGTCCCCAGCCTTCTGCTGAAGGCTAGCATTGGAGGATAGAGAATGTTACCTTCTGGCTACTTAGTAAACATTCAAAGAAATGTCTTGGCTCCAGTGTTCTCCTCAATACTGATCTCAGCCACACAGCTGAGGGCCCCAATAGACCTGGTTAAGAGGCCCCAGGTCTGTGTTCCACTTCCACTGGGCCCACTTGCAGCAGGAATCAGAACCTGTTGCAGGCTATAGGAGTTGCCAAATGATAAACAGCGATAACAGGAACAGCCCTTGGCAAGGGGGCTGTTCCTATCGTTCCAGGAAGCAGCCTTCCTGGAACTGGGCCTCCCCAGCAACCCTTCCTCTGTTCATTCCTAAGCAAGACTCCTGGAAGAGAGATGCTGTCACAGCTTATAGCCATTCCTGGTCTCTTGTGTTGGCTTTCTACCTCTTTCTTGTATCACCATTCCAGTATCAAAAATCATCTATCCTCCCTTCTCAGCCTGATACCCACCACAGACTTCTCTAGATCCTTCCATGCAACTGTCACTCATAGAGGGTTAGAAGAGACCATAGGGCTCAAACTGAAGCCCAAAATGAGGCACCCACTTTCTTGGTGAGTCAGAGCCACTATCCCAAATCTTGTAATCAGAGCATTTTCTCTTCAAATTATACAGCAGAAACCCTACTTAGTCGTTCTCTGTAGCATCTTTATACCTCAAAGATGATACACTGCAAAATGACAGTCTTTCCTTTTCTTGAGAGAAAAAGTCTCCCTGTGCTATTTGAAACTTTTCTCATGCTGAAATGAAATTATCCAAACACAGGGCTGTCCCACATAACAAGGGATGTGCTTTTCAACTAATTTTGGGAGAAGTGGCAGGTAGTAATCTGGTCATGCCCAGCAAGGCCCTTCATGATGAATACAGAAAGAAAAGAAGTTTGCAAGGTATGTAAGGAATAGGGCAATTGACACCAGAAGGGACCAGTTTGGCACAGGAAGGTCTCATCTCCCGTACCCAATGCCCACCATTGAGATGTTTTTATTGAAATACATACATTATGGATAACAAGTGACCTCCCTGTAGCCCAGGTAGGATCTTGAGTCAGGCCCAACAAGACCGACAGTCTTTCTAGTAGTAAAAGGGAGCCACGTAAGAGAAGGCCTCCCATACGGAGGTATAGGAAATGGTGTGAAGTGAGGCTGGTGAGCCCCCAGGATTATGGAACCTGTTGGAAGCATGGTATAGTATGGTTCTCCTCAGCTGCTGCTGCATATTTCTCTTCTTTGGCTTCCTCTGAAGACAGACTCCTCTTTTCTGCAATTAATCTTTTAACTCCCACCATCCACTGACTGACCTCAGTCACATGGTCAACCATGAGTGAGCGGTGGATATCATCTGCTGCATCCCACTGGTGGCTTAAAAGCTCTGAAGAGAGAAAGGGCCTGAGGAAGCAGATGAAGGTAAAAAGCTTCCATGCCTCCCCATCCTCCCTATCAGTCAAAATCTTAGCACCTGTTCCAGCTTTGCCAACTATGGCACGACAAAGGATTTAAACTGTACCATAGAACTCACCCATACCTTGCACCAGCAGTACCATTCTCTTCTTTACAGGCATTGACAACTTCCCTCCAGCCCACTGTTCCTGAAACAGTCCCAAGCGTCGACTGATGTCATCACACACCTGTTTCTGAGAGAAAGAAGCCCCCCCCCTCCAAGTCAGTGCTGCCAGCCCAGCAGGGAAAGAAAGCAGTACTTCATAGGAAACAACTGCTTTCTCTAGTCCAGGATCTTTACACTTGATCCGTAGAGTTCTGGTTCATTACCCAAATGTTAGAGGCACTTACTAAAAATCTAAATTAGCCTATGGATCTCCTTCCAAAAAAAAAAAAAAGTACACAAATGGATAGAATTTTAAAATTTCAGAAGCTTCTCAGACCCTCAGAAGCTCATCTTATAGTATTATTTTGCAAATAAGTTAAGAGCCAAAACAGAAATTATCATGCTGCTTTCCCTTTCCTTGACCCCTTGCCTCCAGAGAACTTAAGAAACACTACAGATAGAAGGGAGTGGCTCTCCCCGAGCACAACATAAATCCCCAAGCACAAAATCAGTGGGGTATGCTCTCAATGGCATAATGGTGCAAAAAAGCTGCTATTTTTCATTAATGAGAGTTGAATTCAACTCCTGTTCCCCAAGACTCTACTACTGACTGGTCCTTCAGAAGTTCTATGAACCTTCCTGAAATCCAGTATTTATTTTCCTGGGAAAGCTTTAGCAGGTTCTGAAGGGGTTCATAACTCTGAAGGATTAAATGCCATTGCCCATAGGGTCAGAGGGTCTATCTTTGGGAGCCATACCTGCATTTGGCTATGGATAGGAGTCCTTTCCACCCCCTAAAGTGCCAGGGCTTACCTTGGTATGGCCACGGCAGTCTTCCAATGCCTGTTCCAATGGTTTCAGCACATCCTCCATCAGAATCTCAGACTGGATGACTGAGAAACTTGTGGGCTCCACACTGGAGACAGGACAATTCGCTATGGGTGGGGAACTGGGATCCTTACTAGAAGGAGGTGGAGGCCCCATTGGAGGGGGCCCAGGAGAAGTCTCTGAGGTAGGAACTAAAAAGATAAAGCAGAACATGCAACATGCCTTATGTAGGTAAGAAGCTCAATTCTTAAACCCCTTCTAAGGGCTACTCTGTGGAACAACTCATTCATTCAGAAATGTGTATGAAGTCCCTACTATATGCCAACAATGTGCTAGGCACCAAAGATAGAAAAGAAGCCATGAAGAATAAGTTCCTGCCCTCAGCTTAAATTCTAGAGGAAGTAGGGTGAAAACACAAGAAAATTACCAAATTATGTTATGTAGTACAGAGAAACAAAATGGATTATGTGATAAGGAGGAATGGAGGACCTACCTAAACTAAATGTTCAAGGAAGGCCTTAATATATCACAGCCCATCTGACATGTGACTTTCATCAAGTTACTTACAACCTCTGAGCATGGAAGGTTCCTCTTTGGTAAAATGGAGATATAGTAATGATACTTCACAGAGTTGAGGATTATGAATACAGGTACAGCTGTTAGTATATAGCAAAAGTACTCATAAAGTTAGCATATTTTATTAAGTTGAAAACTAATGGATCCAATAAATGCAGGTCTAAAGAGTTGAAGAAACAAGTATTAGGTGGAAATAAGTGCAGTGCTCAAGAGGCAGGAACAATCTCACCTTCTTCAAGGGATGTAAACAAGGCTGTGTAGCTGGAAATTATTCCCACTGAAGCTGTTAATGAGCTGTTAATGGAGAATTAAGCAAGGGGTCCAGATCCTGCAGGGCCTGGGAAGAATTTGGCCTTCAGCCACAGTCCTAGGAAGCCACTGCAGGTTTATAAAAGTGCTGGGAGTGATGTGACCAGACTTACTTTTTCAGACGTATACTGTGAACACTTGATGGAATAGGTCACAGAGGCAGGCATATGGAGTGGTCCAGAAAAGAGAATGCTGGCATGGACTAAGATCAAAGAGTAAATGAGGGGAAATGGAGTGGTCTGAGATTTATTTAGTAGGCAACAAAAAGATATGGTGGTTGGGGGTGAGGGAGATGAGTCAAATGAGCCGGCTCTAACATCAGTGACTGGGAAAGACTGGAGGAAGAATGTTAAGAACTTAACTTTTAGGTATCAACACCCACAAAGATGATTAGTGCATCTAATAATCTGGCCTCTCAATTACTTGACCCTAGCACCTCTAATGATCATTTAGTCCCACCTTCTCATTCCCCTTGCTTTGTTCACAATATTGTATTACCTCTAAAATCTGATCACCCCTCCTATCCTTCCAACTCAACTCTCAGAAACACCCTTACTTCCTGTTTCTTCCTATTGTCCCACTTTACTGGTTTAACCAAAGTGCCTGCACTTGCGAGGATAGAACCATGTTGATGAGTTAGTTTATAATTTAACACGTCATGGCCACAGATTTTAAAAAGTACCAAACACTGCCTAGACACTTTGCCTTACATCCCCATTCTTCAGAACTATTTTCATATCTCCTCTAAAGTTTCCTACTTTCTCCTCCTCCTCTTCCTTTGCCTTCTGCCTCTTCACTTCTGACTCTGTCTCATATTGCATTGAGAAAATACAGGTCATCAAAGCTAGGCACTAGGGCGTGTGCCTGTCATCCCATCAACTTGGGAGGCTGAGGCAGGACGATCATGAGTTCTGAGTTCAAGCAAGAGGCAGGCTGCACAATTTAGGAATACCCTGTTTCAAAATAAAAAATAGAAAAAGAGGCTGGAGGTATAGCTCAGTGGGAGATAGCTTGTCTAATATAATATGCATGAGGCCCTAGATTCAATACCCTAGTATTAGGGGGGAAAAGAAAAAAAATAAGTCATCAAACATGAACTCTCATCTTCCCCACCACTGGTCCTACAAACCCACCTGCATCTGTGTCCACTTCCCTTCCTTCTGTAGTAGATGAAAAGTTCCTGCTCCCATCAAAAGCCATCTCTCCAGCTGTAGTATGCATCCCGGCCTCTCTTCTTTTTAGGGCTTCATCCTGCAGTTATCCCTTTTCTGCTTTGCATCATCAGTTCTTACTCTCTACTGAATCATCCCATCATCATATAAGCATGCTGTAGTATATATTATCCAAAAAAACACTCCCTTCACATTATTACATTTTCAGATATTACCCCATTTCTCATCTGTTTCAGAGAATTTCCTGAATAAACTGTCTATAATTCCTCTGTATTTTTCATAGTCTCCTCCTCCTCACCCTTTCCAGCTGAATTTGTTTTCACAAGCCCCCAATGACTGCTTTTGTTAAGGGCACCAGTGACTGCAGTGTTTCTCAAATTTAGTGGTTCCTTATCTCTTAAATTACTTGACCTACCAGCATTCTTTACTGTTAATTCATGATTTTCCTTTTTAGCTGCTTCTCGGTTTCTTTGCTTCTCAGTCTTTGCTGATTCCTTCTCTCCTCCTGACCCTTCCTTTGGTTTTTTGAGACAGGGTCTTGCTATATAGCACAGGCTGGTCTCAAACTTGTGATCCTCCTGCCTCAAATGCTGGGATTACAGGTGTGTACCACTATGCCCAGCTGCTGATTCTATCTCTATGCATCCTTAAAATACTGCAGAGCCCTAAGGACCAGTCTTGAATCTTTATTAAGCCTCTATCCACACCCTGGGCTGGGATTTAGCTCAGTTGGTGGAATGCTGCTATGCAGTCTCTGAAGTCCTGAGTTTGATTCCTAACACCGCAAAAAATGGGAGAAGGACTGGTAATCCACTCCTGAGGCAATCCTGAAAACAATCAGCCATTGAAAACCCTGTAGGGGTCCAACTACGAGTCAGACTTGACGGCACCTAACAAGAACAACATCCACACTCCTTAAGTAACATTATTCAAACCCATGACATCATATACTAGCCATATAATGGTGACTATTCAATTACTCTAGCCTAGACCTCTCCCAAAGAGAACAGCCCAAACTAAACGTGGTTGAAAGGATAGCTTGATTTTCCCTTCCCCACAAAACGTCTATCTTCTAATCTTCCCATATCAATTTTAAGTTACATTGATTACTCATTCCTACTGGCTTTCTCAACTATGTATCCCATATCCTACCCCGCCACACACTACTGCCACCCTTGCAAATCGTTATATCTAGTCTGTATTATCATTATAGCCTCTAGTCTTCTCATTTCTTCCCTAAAATCTTGTTTTCCACACAGGAGACCCAGCAGATCTTTTTAAGATGTAAATCAGTCAGTAGTTCTCAAGGTGGGGAGACTGTGCCCATAGGGCAAACACAACTGGGTAGGTGATACTGTCAACTACTGAGTAGTTAGGGATGCTGTAAACAACCTACACTGAAAAAAAGTCACCCTAACAAAGAATAATCTGACCCAACAGGTCAGTGATGCCAATAGTGCAAAGGTTAAGAAACTGTCTTCTATCATTCCTCTGAAGTGGAAAGGAGATAGAGGGATGCTGAAAGGACTAAACCTGACTCCCTTTTGGGGCCTACTCACTGACCTGGGAAATTCTCAAGAAAAGGCAACCCTCCTTGCCTTTAAACTTTTCAATAGCTGCCAACTTTTTTATGGTGTCTGGGACCGAGATGAGGGCTTCCCACTGGCTAGGCAAGCGCTCCACCACTGAGCTATACCTCCAACCTGTTTCCAACCTGAACTAGATTAAAATACAAACTCCTTATCCTGGCAAAACTCACTGTGCTCTAGCCACTCTATTCTTTCAATCTCTGAATTAGCCAAACTGGTTCTCATCTCAGGGTCTTCGCCGCTGTTTCTTAGGTTCCAAATGCTTTTGCACCTGCTCTTTTTAATGACGTTTCAACTTAAATGTCACCCCTCAGACACCTACCTTAATTATTCAGTAACACCACATCACCCTGTTTTCTCTGCAAGCCCTTACCATTATTTCATCTGTCACTGTATTGTGTGGACTCCATGAAAGCAGAGACTCTGTCTTGTTCACTATTTGCCCTCAAACAGTGCCTGGCCAGTGCCTGGCTCTTAACAGGTGCTGCTTGGTAAATACTGATTAAATAAATGACTAAATAACATGTGAAGTCTGAGATGCTTATTGTATACCCAAGTGAACAGAGAAGAGACAAATGGATATACTAATATGGGGTTCTGGTTAGAGGTCTAGTTAAGAAGCAAAATTTGAAAATAATTTGAGGCTAGTCTGGATATTGACCTGAGCCGCAGATGAAGGCTCAAAAGCGCCCACCCCGAGCCCCTTCCTGGTGTCCCAATCTCTCTTCTTAACGGTGTCCTTGGAAGAGGCAAATAGCCGTTGGAACTGGCTTATCCCTGGTGCCTCCCATTCCCCACGGATCTCCATGCACTGGGCCCTCACGCACCTCTGGGGGCTCCATCCTGGGGGGCAGCGACCCTCTTAGTGAGCGGTGTGCGCTTGGGTCCGCTAGTCTGGGTCTGCAGCCCATAAGAGAACTGCGGTGGGTCGTTCCAGCCGCGCTCCTTGTTACCTGCGGAGGTGAGGGGAGGTGTGAAGCGAGACTGGGACTCCACCAGAGAGCTATACTGGGACTAGGGCAGACAAAACGTCCCCTCCCAGCCTTCCCAGACCTCCCGGCCCGCCGGCCACGCTCACCCGGCTTCACGTATAGCTCCGCCATCTCCACTTCCGCACCGCCAGCGAAGCAGCGCGTCATTTCCGGGGCGGTCTCTCACAGAAGCGGTCTGTGGTGTGTGCCGAGCCAGGCAACCTGCCTGGAGCCTTGAGGTTAGACCCTTCACAGCTACCTGGAGCTGCCGTGGGGACCCTGCACCAACGTCCTAAAAGGACTTGCAATCTCCAGCTAAGATACATCATTAGCCTTGGTGACAAGGCACCAAACTATTATTTTTCCAAGGAACGCCAGGAACCCTCATCCTGTCTGGGCCAGTGTCTCCCAGTTGCTCTCAGGAACAGATTCAAACACCAGAAGCTCCTGGTCCGTGTGTACCCCTCTGTGATCTAGCCAGTTCTACCTCTCTAGCCTCACCTGTTTCAGCCGACTGCACTGCACAATCTACATTTTATCAGGCTCGCTAGCTAATATTCATCTTCCTTCAGGACTCAGCTTAGATGTCAACTCTTTTAGGAAGTCTTCTGTAGTACCTTACACCAGATTAAGTGTTGTACCTGAGTTCCCACATCCCTCTCAGATTTCCTGGTTGTACTAAACAGTATCTAGTATGTTGACTCATTTCCCCTCTGAGTCTCAAAGTCAGACCCCTGACTCTTAATTCTCCAGTGCCCAGCTTAGTGCCTGGCACAGACAAGACCTTAGAAAATGTTTGTTAAATGAATGAAGTCATAGTTCCATCACATCCATGCCCTCACGTGACTACAGTCACCAAGCACAGACACTCACCTCACACAGATTGTTTCCCAACCCTATCCCAGGTCCAATATACTCAACACCTAGTGAGGTCACTGAGGGATTTTTTTATTTGCACTGATTTTGCTATAAAGTGTTACTGAGGTAGAGCCAATTGTCCAGGGCTGAACATGGGAAAGGAATACAAGGACCCAAGGAAAGGGGAGCCAGGGGCCTAAATTGTAGTGCAGGGCCTCTCACTTATCCATATAAACAATAATAAATAGAGGGTAGGCAAGGATGGGGGCAGGCAGATAGAAAGGTGAGAGGCTGCAGGCCCCTACGGAATGGAGTGGTAGAGTTGGGCATGGATCCAGAGCCTCCTTCCCCAGCCCTCTAAGATCAATCTAGGGCATATGGAGCAGAGAGGGTTTCAGCCGGAAGGCATCAAGAAAAGAGAAGACACCCCGCTTTCGAGGGGCTGCCCCTGCACCCCCAACCCCTCCTTTGAGTAGGGGGAGAGGCAGGGGACCTCCTGGGGAGTCCATGGAGCTGGTCCGCTTGAGCCGCAGGCGGGCACGGGCCTGGGCACCCCAGGCCTTGCCTCGAGCTGCAGAGGCCACAAGACACTTCTGGTACTGAACCTAGGGAGAAGGGGAATGTGAGGATCCAGCTACTTTCCGCCCCTGGACTCCCTGAAAGCCTCTGCAGGTCAGGGAACTATTCAAGCCTTCTGTTTGATAAGAGGCTGTAGTCCTTACAACATTCCCAACAAAAAATGTGACATTTAGTGAGCACTTAAGGAGGGCTGGACACTATGCTAAATGCTTTGTATATGCTGGATTAATCTAACTTAATCCAGTTATTTATGAGGTGGTGTTATCCCCATGTTGCAAATGAAGATGTTGCAATTCAGAGAGAGTAAATGACTTGCCCAAGGTCACACAGACAGAAAATGGTGGAACTAGCATGGAAACCTAGTTCTGTCCAATTGCAAAGCCTGCACTCTTTAACACTATGCTGCCTCTCCTCCATCTATCAATGTACTGAACTAGGCAAAGCAGATTCTACAGGCCACTGAAAGGCCTACAACCCCAATCCATTCCCAGTACTACTGCCCCAATCATCTCACATTTGAACTACTCAAAGGGATAGCTTTGTTTGTTCTTCTATCCTTCAAATCTTTTAACTATACTATAGCTTCAGTAGTCATCCTAATAAATCTGACTTCAGTGTCCTGCTCAAAACCCTTTAATGGTTCCTAGTGCCTTGGGGTAAAATATCATCACTCTGAACTATAAGGTCCTCCATAAGGTCCTGGTTTGTTCCACTCTTTCTGCCCTCATCTAGCAATACATCCTCCTTTGCATGCCCCTATACACCATATTTTTCAGATACTCTAATCCACTAACATCTCTCTTATCTTCACAGCTGAGGTTCCCTGTGCTTAGCATACCCAGCCACTCCCCTTCACCTGACTCACCTGCTCACTTCCTCTGTGTGCCTATTTTCTTCTTTTTCTTTCTCTCCGTTCCTCCTTCCCCCCTTCCCCCCCGCCCCTCCTCTCTTCCCCACCCCTCCTCTTCTCCTCCTCCTCTTTGTCCCCCCCCCCTTTTCAATAATGGAAAGCTGAACCCAGGTCTTGTGCATGCTTCCACTGAGCTGCACTCCAAGCCCCACCCTCCCCAGATTTTTTAGTTTTTCAGATAAGGTCTCACTAAACTGCCCATGCTGCCTCTGGCCTCAAACTCATGATCCTCCTGCCTCAGCCTCCAAAGTAGCTGGAATTACAGGCATGCACTTCTGTGTCTGGCTGGGCCTCTCTATTGCCTACCACCTTTTACAGGTAGCCCTTTTGACCCGAGAGAGCATCTCCTCCATCACCTATGGTGTGTAACTTCTTTCTGGTGTGATTCTGCTCTATCCTAAGTATTCTGTAAAGGTAAAGGCTGTGTCTTCTACACTGCTAAATTCCCAGAGTTAAGTATAGTATCTAGACCCTGTAGGCACTCACATTTGTTGAATGAATAAGTGAAATGAACTAATGGAGCTTAAGCATCTCACATTTGAATGCGCATACACACCAAGAAATAACCTGAATGAGACAAATGGGAAAGACAATGCCCAACCTATAAAGCACAGCCCTACACAACTCCAGCTTCATGCTGACGTTTTTATGTGTGAGCCCTATGCTAGAGCTCCTCATACTCTAAGAAAAGCAGGAATACCAATTATGTAAAATGTCTCAGCCTTTAAACATTGGCAGATAACAAAACTTACCCCCAAACAGCATAATAGCCAAAATACCTGTGAACTGGAGTCAGCCCCGGGATTACTGGGTTGTGATCTGTGGAGGGGCTGCTGATCTTGAGCCCAGTTCACAGTACAGAGCAGCTACAGGGCACCCCCCCAACCCATTCCCACCCCTAACTCACCATACAAGCGGCCTGCACAGCTTCAGAAAGTCCCCCAGCATGGGGCTGGCACCAGAAGGCCGCACATTGGAAGCTCTGATGGCCAAGGTCAGCGATGAGGCCAAAAGTGTGTGGGTCACGGCCAACACCAATAAAGGTCACAAGGCGCACAGGGCACTGCCACAGTGGCTCCTCCTCTGCACCAGCCTCTGCCTGCCCATACCAAGCCTAGTCACTAGAAGGCCAAGCACTGGCCAGACCCACTAAGTTCTTCCAGCAGCAAACAATGAACCCCTTCAGCATCCCTGCTCATCCTCCATAGCCCCCAAATTCCCCTTCATTTGGTACCTGAATGGGGTGTGCAGTCATGAGAGAGTCGGACACACTGAGCATGGCAGGGACCCAAGTGTTCTGGTCCCCCCGGGCGGTTAGGGTACCAATAGCCTCGTTCAGCACATCCATGCCTGGGGGGACATGCCCACTGTATTGTCTGACTTGCAAAGAAAGGGTTTGCAGGGAGTATCCTCAGTCCCTGCCACTGACTTGGGATTCAGGGAGATAGGAAGAGGATAGCTGAGGATGGGCTTAGAATTCATGAAAGGCCATGGGAAGACTCTGAGAAATGGTAGTAGATATGACCTCACCCATCTTCCTCTTGCCTTATGCAGCCCAGCCCATCTAGGTCCCTCAGTCCTCACCCATGGCTTTGGTGACTGGCAGGGTACCCATGTACAGTGCCTCATACTTCTGAGCAGCCTGGCTCACTGCATCCAGCAACTCCACTGAAATACACACACCAAGTTGGCATAGGAACTTTCTCAATTATCCACTTCCCCATCCTGAACAGGCCAGAACCCACGCTGTTGCTTGCAAAAGAAAGCCGTGGATACTCTTCCAATTCAGGGATTGAGATCCCTAGGACCAGACACCTCAGAAATCCCATATCTCCAGAGCAGTGCTAAATAACCAGGGATCCTACCCCTTCCCCACCACCACTCCTATCTTTCACCAAAGCAGCCTGATACTGCAATGCAGAAAGCTCTGTCCCATACCTTGCCGTGGCAGGTCTTCAGGAGAAATAGGGTCTGGGGAACAGCAAGCAGCATCACCACTGACCACTACTCGCTCTGACAAAATCTAAAATACAATGCAGACAGCATGAGGCACAGAGAAAGAGAAGAGAATTAGGGTAAAGGGCCAATACTACCCTGCCCCAACTACCTCGGAAGCTTCAGCTCCAGCTCCATACCCACATTCTCTGGTCCACCCCAGCCCTTACCTGAGCACAGAGCCCATGTAGGGCACTTGCAATGGCCTTGGCAGGGACATCACAACGAAATACATGGCACTTGAGCATACAACTGTCTTTGTCACCAGCCACAAAAGCAAAGTCCCTGGTAGGGGCAGAAACAGGGCTGGGGTGGGCTGGTTAGAGAAAAGGGCCTGTAGAGCCTGCAATAGGCTTTCAAAGTCAGGTTAAGGATATAGCAGGAATGGATAGGGAGATCAAGGCAGACCTGGGACTCAGGGTACCTGATTGTCACATACCTGTCACTGTTCCAGAAGCATGTGGGAGCACAGGAGAGAATCAGCCCAGCCTCTCAGACTCTCCCCTATCTGTCCCTGCTGAGCTTGGCCCACCCTCCCCAATCAGGGCTAGACCAGGCAGGGGAGGCAGTTGTGCTGGGTCCATATCAGAGGATCTTTGTCCAGGGATTCAAGTACCAGGGATCACAGCCTGTGGGGGAGGGGGAGAGGGAAAAGCAGCTCTTGCTTGGGGGGGTGGAGAAGTCCTCACCGGCCCTTGGAGCTGCCCACACCCCATACTCGGATGTGCACCAGAGGCTGACAGTGTATCAGACTATGGTCCAGGGGATTCACCAGGCTCATGGCATCCTTCTTAAGGATCATCAGCATGTTCTGGCCCTGCCAAGGACAGAGGTCAGCCCAAAGATCAGATAAAGGTGGCTGCCATGAGAAACAGGCAATTCAGGGAGAACAACCTCTGCTATAGGCTGAACCCCTGGTGGGGCCAGACAACTCACCTCACCCCAGGCACCATTTAGGGGCTGACTGTGGTTTTGGGTCTGGGCCACCTGCTGGATACAGTTATTAACTGCAATACTACTCTTCCCTGGTGCCAAGTCCTCTTCAGGGACCTCTACCCAGCCCAGAGAGCGGACTGCAAAGCACTGACAAGTTGGAGAAAGATAAGAATAAATACGGGTGAAGTAGGCAGCAGGTGCCAGTCTCCACATATACAAACCCTCTGGGAGTCCCACCACCCTTCATCCTTGGTCACTTTTATTTAATGCAGCTCCATCCCTGATTTTTCCCATGGGATCTCCCAATGCCCTGGGCTGGCCCTCAAACCCAAGCCACTACCTTAGCCCCTGGCTCCAGGCTCTGGATGTAGGATTCTTCACTATACCAGGTCATTGAATTACTGGAACAGAGAGCAGAGCTAGTAAGATGACCATAATTGCTACATTAGGGGCAATGGTCAGGGCCAGCTGCTTGATCAGCAAGGGATATAGGACAAGATCCAGAATATAGCCCACGAATATAAAACCTAAGTGGGGTTGTTGTTGTTAGGTGCTGTCGAGTCGTGTCCAACTCATAGCGACCCTCATAGGGTTTTCAATGGCAAAGTGGGGTAGGACCCAGGATATATTAACATAAAGTGTGGCTTAGGGTTTGAAGGAAAATTCAGGACATAAGATACAGAAATAGGGCATAGAATAAAAGTCACAAATACAGAGCAGCATCCCAAATATGCACCAAACTCCCCAAAATGGAACAAAACACCCTACAACACAGGATAGAAATCCCCACAGAGGCTAAAACAATAGATAAGGTCTAGAACATGATGATGTTGTTGTCAGGCGCCATCCTGTTGTCTCTGACCCATAGCGACCCTGACAGGGTTTTCAATGGCTGTTTTGGGATAGCCTTGGGAGTGGATTGTCATGCCCTTAAATTTGGACAACATATGGCTAACGACAAGAGCTTAGAACAAGGAATAAAACTCAAAAATACTGAAGGTTAAGAACATGGAAGAGCCAAGAACACCGATTAGAGCCCCAAAAGGGGCAGATCCTGAGCTGGAAAACAGGCTTTGGGTCCAGCTGCCTTTTTAAGTGTCGTGGAAAACCCAAGCCTTTCATTTTGCTGGGGCCATCCCTGTTACCTCCGGTCCAGTGAGCTCTCCAGGCTGGAAAAGGATCTCCCCTTGGGGGGCCGCAGTCCCCAAATCCCCTGCGTTCCCTGTAGAGTGGGGGTCAAGACAGTGTAGCAGCAGACCTAGGTCCACACAGGAGCTCAGGCCCCCTCCTCAAACTCCACCTACCGTGCCTGGATCCTCTGCATCTCCTGGTTCCCAGGTTGGGCGCTGCCACTGGGTGCTACCACTGGGTACATGCCAATAATAAGTACCTGCAGCATCCCGGATCTTCCTCCAGCCAGGAGGCAAACCTGGCTCCCCCTCCAGACTTTGATCCCCCCACAAATCATCTATAGGAACAAAGGATTGGGAAGAATATTATTTGTGAGTTCACAATAGCACCTTGTCATAACCTTATCTAAGTTCCAGAGCCTAAGGGCTAGTGCTCCAGGCTCCCCAATCTCAAAGACATCACATGCAAAGATAAGGGCCCATTTGTCCCCTGGTCCTCATACCGATATATATCCCCCACCCTGTCTGTGAGCCTTGGGGTAGCCTTTCCTCACTTCCTCGTTCCCCCTCAGCTTCTACTCTTCCCCCTCCCAGCCCTTCCATGCACACCGTCGCAGTTGACCAGAATGATGGCCAGCATATAATCCTTGCCCAGCATAACACCGCCACTTCCCCGCCAGCCTGTGCCGGCCTGCACTCTCAGCCCAGCACGACCTCTGGAGCTGCTGCGCGTACAAACCCAGCCTGAGCGTCTGAGACCGCCAGGCCAACAGGCTCTGCACAAACACTGGGCGGGATAGGGGCTGGCCCAGCAGGCGGGAAGAGGCGGTCCGCGGGACAGGGGAGTGGCGTCTGGACTCTGGAGTTGGTGCAGGTTTCCTTGCGTGGGTTCTGGGGGAGGCGCCCAGACCCCAGCGGACTCGCTACCACCACCAAGCAACTATGAGCTCATCAGGCGGCTGAAGACTGGCGAGAGGAACGTGCGCCGCGCTCACTCACGCACGAGTGAGATCATCGCGCTTGGGTCATAGGCGAGCACACACGCAGCCTAGGACAAGGCGGGAGGGGTCACGTGGAAGTATCGGCTAGAAGGAGAATACTAAGGCTCGGCGACCCGGAAAGGGCTCTGTCTTTTCCAGAAATGCCCCGGAAGTGCCTCGACCCTCAGTAAAGATGGCCGTAGCACTTGGCATGAGGGAGGCGGGACTACGCCTGCGCAACAAGTTCAGCGGGGAAGATGGCGGATGACAAGGTGAGGAAATGTGGGGTTGATTTTCAGTCGGGGTGGTCTTCGCATTCCATGGCCTTTTTTGATCTGGGGAGAGACAACACTGGACCGTCGCAGGAGCAGGGGTGGCCCTTGTTTTCCCTGGCGCTCCTGCCGTCTACCTCAACAGTGAGGGGTGGCGTGGGGGAAGTTTTAGATGAGGCAGGCAGAGCCAAGGATCCCCTAGATGTACCCTCCAGGGAACTATCACGATACCCAGCTACCGGCACACACTCAAATACGTTAAATTTTCAGCACTCCTACTCCGGCCCGTTCCCTAGCCCTCGAAATTTCCCTTCCAGAGAGATTTTGTAATCCACACGGACACTCACACCACCCTCATTCAAACACTTCCTCGCGCACACAATGAATTTCATTCTTATGTGCAGTCAGGATCATTTATTCACACTCTTGCCGACAGTCATTGCTGCTCACATCCAGGTACTTATATTCAGCTTGGAGACAAAGGAATAAAGCCCAGGCACAAATCAGGGTTACCCTCAAATTATCCAGGGATCTGCCTCAACCCATTACTCACTGTTGGTCTGGAAGCCCAGCATCACCCACACATTTACTAACTGCCTTCCAGTCCCTGTGTCAGGCACTAGGACACAGCAGCCAAGACAAATTGATGATCACTTTCTGGGAACTCATAGATCAGTCAGTAGGTCTTTCCTCTTAGAGCTAAATGAAGGTCCCTTGGTTTAATTGAAGGTTCTTCCTGCCTCATCTACACATTGTTTTGCCTGTAAGATTCCTGTAGGGGTTCTTGTAAGTTACTGGTGCAGATTCCATCTGTCACATCCCAGATCCCCATTTGAATTCCGTGCTTTTCAATTATTTTTTTTCTTTTACCTCTGCCACTTTGGGAAGGTTTTCTAGGAAAAGATTTCTCTGGCCCACCCCATTCCCTCTAACTCCCAGCCTCTGATAGAATTGAGCAGGGGATGGAGCTGGGTAAAGTGTGCTGGAGTCAGCCTCTTCCTTGTCCTAGGATTCTCTCCCCAAGCTTAAGGACCTGGCATTTCTCAAGAACCAGCTGGAGCGCCTGCAGCAGCGCGTGGAAGACGAGGTCAACAGTGGTGTGGCTCAGGTAGGGGCTGTCTTCTTATCCCTCACTTTAGGCTTCATTGCTCATCTTGCTTGTAAGAATGTCAAAAATAAATGGGTGGTAGAGACTTATTTAGCAAATGAACATTGAGGGCATGTTTTCAGTCACCCCAAGGAAAGTTTCCCTGAGAAAATAGCACTCGAAGTGAGTTCTTAAGTAGGAGCTAAGGAGGTAAAGTGGAAAGGAATGAACGTCCCAGGCAAATGGAACAGCATAAGTAAAGCCTTGGTGATGGGAAAGTAGCATTATGAACATGAAGGGGGAAAGGAGGTCAGTTTGGCTGTAGTAGTAGGGGAACCATGCCAGGAAATGAGGCTGGAGAAGCAGGCAGGGCTCTAGTTCCTCAGGGGCATCTCTGGCCTTCTGGCAGTAGAATTCTGTGGTTGGAGCCTTCTGAACCTAGGATTCTGATATTGTGCGATCAGGACTCCTCTAAGTTCTTTTTCTAGCTCCAGAACCTTGAGAAAATCTTTGGAGAAAGTACCACAGCTGTCCAAAGGAAGGAGGAGCAGGTGGTGGAATGCTCTAAGTCCAGCTTGAGTAGTTCCTGGGCAGAGAAGTGAGGTCCTGCCTGAGTTTCCTCCTGCATTTTTCTCTCCAGGATGGTTCGCTCTTGTCTTCTCCATTCCTCAAGGGATTCCTGGCTGGCTACGTGGTGGCTAAACTGAGGGCATCAGCGGTATTGGGCTTTGCAGTGGGCACCTGCACTGGCATCTATGCAGCTCAGACATATGCTGTGCCTAACGTGGAAAAGACATTAAGGGACTACTTTCGGTCACTGCGCAAGGGGCCTGACTAGCTCTGGATCCCATGGGGGAGGCAGGATGAGCAGCTGGAGCTGTAGGTGGAGATCTTCCCATCACAGACACTCTATCTGGCTTCCCTTGTTATCATCCATTTGCTCTCTCCATCTGTCCTTCCGCCTTCATCCTTGTTTTTCCAAAATGGCTTGTCAGTCTGCACCCTAGACGACTCCTCTCCCTAGCTCCATGGGACTGGCCCCAAGACTGGGGGTTACCAGCCGCTTCTTCCTGTCCTAACTGGAATGTGGCGCTGACTCTTAGCCTCCGTATTCTCTCTGGCAATGTATTACAGCTTCTCCCTCCTGGGAGCAGGCTCCATAACTTGATTTTCTTCAAATGTGTCCCAGTCCCTCTGCCCCTTGCTAGCTACACAGGCCACCCACATCTGTTGTGGGCCATGAGTGTAGAGGATGGGGGTATGCCAGGCCTGGGCCGTCCCAGACAGGCCCGCTGGACCCTGATGCTACTCCTCTCCACTGCCATGTATGGTGCCCATGCTCCACTGCTGGCACTGTGCCATGTGGATGGCCAAATGCCCTTCCGACCCTCCTCAGCTGTGTTGCTCACTGAGTTGACCAAGCTACTATTGTGTGCTTTTTCCCTCCTGGTGGGCTGGCAAGCATGGCCCCAGGGGGCTCCACCCTGGCGCCAGGCTGCTCCTTTCGCACTATCAGCCCTGCTGTATGGTGCCAACAACAACCTGGTGATCCATCTACAACGTTACATGGACCCCAGCACCTACCAAGTGCTGAGCAATCTCAAGATTGGAAGCACAGCCCTGTTCTACTGCCTCTGCCTCCGGCACCGCCTCTCTGCACGCCAGGTGTTGGCACTGCTGCTGCTGATGGCTGCTGGAGCCTGCTATGCAGCAGGTGGCCTACAGGACACTGGGAACACACTTCCTAGGCCCTCTCTAGCAGCTGCTTCCAGCCCCATGCCCCTGCATATCACTCCACTGGGACTGCTACTCCTCATCCTGTACTGCCTCATCTCAGGCTTGTCGTCTGTGTACACAGAGCTGCTCATGAAGCGACAGCGGCTGCCCCTGGCACTTCAGAACCTCTTCCTCTACACTTTTGGTGTGATCCTGAACCTTGGTCTACATGCAGGCAGTGGCCCAGGCCCAGGCCTCCTAGAGGGTTTCTCAGGATGGGCAGCCCTTGTGGTGCTGAGCCAGGCACTGAATGGACTGCTCATGTCAGCTGTCATGAAGCACGGCAGCAGCATCACACGCCTCTTCGTTGTGTCCTGCTCATTGGTGGTCAATGCTGTGCTCTCAGCAGCCCTGCTGCGGCTGCAGCTCACAGCCACCTTCTTCCTGGCCACTCTGCTCATCGGCCTGGCTGTGCGTCTCTACTATGGCAGCCACTAGCCACTGACCACCTTCATCTCACTCCTGACCTGTAGATTAGTTGCCACCACCGAGCCACCTCCAACCCTGCAGCAGCCCTGTAACAAGTGCCTTGTGAGAAATGCTGGGGAAGTGAGAGCATCCAGGTTAGTCTTTGGAGGTGGGTGGATGAAGGCGTGCCCGAGGAGATACGAAGAGTGGATTTGATTAAGGAAACTCTTAAACCCACCCTCACATTCTTTCATATTAAAGAATTGGGAGCATCAATACCTAGGCCTGAGAAATAACCCCATCCCTGATGAGGGGAAAAGCTCCCTGCCTTATCCTGCATGAATATAGTTTCTTAAAGCAGTATGGACCACAGGTGGCTTTCCTTGCCTACTGTGGTTGCCCCAGCAGACCTGCTGCCCCTGGGCCTGGTGCTGGCTACTCTAACAGAGCCTTGATACATGACTTCCCCATATGAGATACTTACCTGTGACTGTCATCCAGAAAGGCCCATTTGTCACAGACCTTAAAACCATCACCCAGGCTGCTCTGCCAAGCTTCCCCAGCTCCAGCAGGGCCTGGAGACATTCTCCCTTGCCCCTCCACAGTGCTGCTTCCCACACTCAGCCTTTGTTCTGGAAAACCCAGACAGGGCTGGGGCTTGACTCATCTCAGGGAATGTTGCCCCTGGGCCCTGGCTTAAGTCTACACTCCTGACCCCTTTCCTCACCCCAAGGAACCTCTTAAATCCACTGCTGAGGCTTTCAGGAGATATAGTTCTTCCCACTCTGGATCCTCCCTCTACTTAGTAGGGTCCCAGTTCCCAACAGCATGGGGAAGCTCTACACAGAGTGATATGGGATCACGTACAGGAAACTTCAATAGCTCAATCAACGTCTAACTACATAAGCAATAAAATATTAATAAAGTGGGGCGCAGGGTGCTTCCTACAACCAGTCACATTTGTCCTTGTCTTTGTTGCACACTCCTGGCGAGCATAATTATGTTCCCTAGTCTCCTGTGTATCTAATGCTGGACACCTTTTAGACTAGGAGAAAAAGATACTTTCACCCAGTTGCCAGTGGTATTATTTCCTTTGGGAGCTCCATGGTGGTGATACTATACCTGTCACAGCTTTTGTAATATCCCAGCAGCACACTACCTGAGCCCTGGGAAATGTAGAGAGAGCCTTGAGACTGGAAGGTATTGTGCCCAGCAGGACAAACTTGACTAGAAAATTCTTTTTTCTTTCTTCCTGTTTTTTTGTTTGTTTGTTTGCAGTATTAGGAAGTTGAACCTGGGACCTTGCACATTCTTTGCAAGTGCTCTACTACTGAGCTGCACCCCCAGCCGCCTTTTTTCAATGTTTTATTTTGACCCAGCATCTCAGTGTCACTAAATTACATAGGCTGCCACCCGTGGCCTCAAACTTGTGATCCTGCCTCTACCTCCTGGGTCACTGGGATGAGATTACAAATCTGTGCCACTGCCCTCACTGGCTATGTAGACCAGCCTGACCTCTAACTCACATCAATCCTCCTGTCTCAGTCTCTGAAGTACTGGCCTTATAGGTATACTCCACCATGCCGAGCTATTAATGCAGTTTGATTCTCATCTCCTCTTGTTCGCTCACTGGTAATTCCTGCAGTAATCTGTCATTTGAAATCATGGCCAGAGGAATTCCAGGCCAGCCCCGCTTCCATGGTAGAATACCTAGTGAGTTTGTCAAAAATAAGTCCCAGGACAGGAAATGTGGCTCAGTAGTAGAGCTGATACCTAGTATGCCAAGGCTCTGGATTTCATCCCTACCACCAAAAATAAATAAAAACTAAATAAATAATAATTCAGGACAAAAACAGAATCTCAGGCCTTTTGGGAACCTATTTTTCTTAAGCTCCCTAGGTGAATCTGATAAACATTGAAGCTTGTGATCTGCTACTTCCTGTGGTGTAAAACTATAGCCAGACTTGAATTTAAATTCTGGCTCTGCCACTTAGCTGACTGTCCTTGGGCAGTTATTTAACCTCTCCTACCTTCAGTTGGGGCTGGGATTTAGCTCAGTTGGTAGAGCACTGCGCTGCAGTCTCTGAGGTCCCGAGTTCAATTCCCAGCACCGCACAAATAGGAGAAGGACCTGGCAATCCACTCCCAAGGCAATCCAAAACAGTCTGCCATTGAAAACCCTATGGGGTTGCTATGAGTTGGATACCGACTTGACGGGGCACCTAACAACAACAACACCTTCAGTTGGGAGCTGGGGCTAAAGCTCAGTTGGTAGAGTGCTGTTCCACACTCTGAGGACCTAGGTTCTATCCCTAGCACTACAAGAATAGGAGAAGGATGTGGCAATCCACTCCGGAGGCAATCCTGAAACAATCAGGCATTGAAAACCCTATGAGGGTTGCTATGAGTCAGACACCACACGAAACCAAACAACCTTAAGTTGCTTTATCTCTGAAATGAGGACCAAATGGCCTATAGAGTTGCTGAAAAGGTAAAAAAGAAATAATTGATGTTAGGTGCTTAACAAGGATTGACACAATGAGACATGGTTAGTGGTGGTGTTAATTATCCATAATGAGAGTCAATTGTTAGGTCCCCACCATCCTTTCCCTTCAAGGATGCTTGAGAATGAAGAGGAAGGAAACTGCCCTCCGGGGGGGCAGGAATCTAGCATGACTGCCCCAGGTTAGCTTGTACCCTGCTGAAGTTGCTGATTCTAGGCTTGGAGCTTCTGGTTCTGTGAGGCCAGATCAATAGTGTCTTGCAGGACACCGGCTAGCAGGCTGCAGTGATGGTTCTCTGTGGTCATAGCCTGCTTCTCCCATAGCCCTTGCCAGGCTCGGAATACCTGTGCCCAGATTGAGAGATGCTTGTCAGTCAGCATTGGCAGCAGCTCAAGCATGCCCCCTGTCCCCACTGACCTTCAGCACATGGCATGTCTGAGCTCGGGTGGCCTGCACATGCAGATCATAGAGGGCCATCAGATCCTGCTCTGCAGTGTCCCGCTCCACCTGCAGGGCCTCCACCTGGAGTCTCAGCAATGTCTGCTCCTGGTGCAATCTCTGTCTCTCCTCACAAGCCTTCAGAGATAATTTGTACCCTTTGGTGAGTGCCACCTCTGTGCCAAGCTCTATGTATTATTTCGTCTTATCCAGTTACAACCTTATAAGGAAGTTGCCATTTTACACATTTGGAAACAGTGGATCAGGGAAATAATCTATCTTGCCCAAATTCCCATGGCTAGTGAGGGGCAGAGCTGAGATGGCACATGCCTTTCAACAATTCCCCATTCTCCTTGGGGGGTAATCCAAACCCAGAGATGTGGCACATTGTCTCTTCAGCTTTGCCTCTGATTACACACTTGCTACGCTCCAGCCAGACAAGACAGTTTGTGGTTCCCAGAGCCCATCTTGCCATGGCTTCCTTCTGGACCCTTGTTTATGCAGTTTGTCTTCTCTAAGGACATGTTCCCCATCCCACCCATCCTCTGCTACAAATACAAATTTTATTTCTCAATCTGTTTAAACAATAATGTTACAGAGTGCCTCTGTGATGAGCACTAACTGCTCTGGTGGAGGTGATTCTAGTGAATTCCTGTGATGATTCTGTCATGTGAGTCTCATTATAGAAGCCATCTTCTTTGATCCACTCTTTCCTGGGCAAAGTATCCTTTTTTGTTCACACAAGCCCCTATCTCCCCCATCATAGCACATAGTACTGAGTATTGCCTCCTCCATCCCTCAAAAGACTGAGAGGGCCATGTGAATATATGGATTACTCAGATATGCAGTATCCTGGCCCCCAGCATAGTGGCTGGCCCAATTACAGGGAACCTTGAGCTGCCTCTTGACCCTCCTCACCTCCTCTTCAGTCACCAGGCCTTCAACCTGTCTACCTGCCACCTGCTCCTCCAGTTCCAAACGCTTTAGCTCCTCTTGGATCCAAATTTGGTGCTGCTCTTGCAGTCTCTGCCTCTGGGCCTGAGCCAGGAAGAACTGCAGGGCCACATCCGGGGCCTGCCTGGCCTAGATGGTATTAGTCAAGGCTGAGTTAGGAACCCATATATGCATACAGCTTCAGAACAGACTCCAGCTTTCCAACAGAAAGGACCTAACTGGCCTGGAAGAACCTGTACCCTGGGCAGAGACTTATGAGTGGAGGGAGAAGGTGCTAGCTCTGCCAGTAAGTGCCAGAGTAGCCCAAGGATCCCACAACCCTAATCCAACCCAGTTGAAAACCAACCCCTCCCCCTGCTCCTTCCTTGTTGTTGTTGTTGTTAGGTGCCGTCGAGTCGGTATCCGATTCATAGCGACCCTCATAGGGTTTTCAATGGCTAAGTGCTTCGGGATTGCCTTGGGAGTGGATTGCCAGGCCCTGCTCCCATTTTTGCGGTGCTGGGAATTGAACTCGGGGCCTCAGAGACTGCAGCGCAGCGCTCTTCCCTGATGTTGGGGCAGGGTAAACAGGAGGCAGAATAGCTGAGCTCTGGGACCCCTCACTCCCACAAGAATTTCCAGGCCTTTGTGGGGTACATGAGGTATTACCTGTTCCTCAGAGTCCCTAAAAGGAAGCTTTGGGTGGAGTCCAGTC
This sequence comes from Pedetes capensis, assembly GCA_007922755.1. Classification (NCBI taxonomy): domain Eukaryota; kingdom Metazoa; phylum Chordata; class Mammalia; order Rodentia; family Pedetidae; genus Pedetes; species Pedetes capensis. The sequence continues at coordinate 24,037 of VMDO01005767.1, read as the reverse complement.
CCTGAAGATGATTTTGTTCCTGGCACTAGAGGAAAATGTAATTAACCACACCAAAAGTGGATACCCCACACACAAACCTAGCTAACCCCCAAGTCCCACATCCAACTGAGGCCTAGGCTGTGGCATACTGCTTAATCTACCCCCTGCTGAGAAGGTATTAGGAATGACAGTTCCACACCCACTATTCCTGCCTGGACAGTGGAAGTTCAGCTCACAGCTTTGAAATCAGACAGAAAAGGCCCTGGACCCCTTTTTCTTAGCTGTATGACCTCAGGCAGGTGACTAGCTCCTTGAGTCTCCAGAATCTTCCTAATAAAATAGAGCTGATAAAAGTCGTAAGGAGCATGAATGAGGTAATGAAGGCACCTAAAGCGCTGGACAGTCAGTCACTTGCTCAATAAATTGGAGTTAACATGCCTAATTCCCTAGGCCCAGGGCTTTAATAGTTAAGTTGAAACTGTGTAGTTATGAAAAGAGAAGAAAAGGACCACGAGACACAAAGTTTCAACCACTGTGTAGCAAATCATGGAAGACAGAGCCCTCTGTTGCACAAGATGGCTCATGCCTAAAGGGATGAAAGAGCACCAGATTAGGAGTCTAAGGACTTGAATGTGACTGCACCTTTGTTGTCTATGATTATGCCAGTGATCCTAGGTTACACACACCTCTTCTCTGAGCCTCAGTTTGCTCACCCGATGAGTGAGAGTGATGTTGTCTTCCCTGCTGACCATACTTCAGAGTCTTGCCTTTGACCTTCAAGACAGAGTCCAAATATCTCAATAGATTTACAAAACCCTGTGTGACCTGGCCCCTGGCTCCCTTTCCTCCTCTCCATTCTTTTCCTGACTCTGTTTTTCCACCTCTATTTTCCAGCACACTGAGCTGCTTGCACCCCCCTTTCCCTGCAACTCCAAGCAAACATCAAGCACTTCCTTGTGAGTTTCTGCCTGTTATTCCCTTTGCCAGGAATGTTCTTCATTGACCCTTGCTAACCTCTATCAGGAATTACTCTCTCCATGAAGTCTTCCTTTTCTCTCCAAGGCTAACTTGGATGCCCCACAGAACCATGAGTTTATAAGTCTTTCAGAGCACTGATCATGGTGATATGCTTGTTCTGTCCCAGCAAATTTTAAACTCCACAGGATGGGGAATTCCCAGGGCTGACATGGAATTATGCCCAGCATGTGATAAATGGTCAATAAACTTTTGGGAATCTATAAATCAATGAATGAATGGAGAGCTATGTAAACAAACAGGAGAAAAGCAGACAAAAATGGGGCTCCTAAGAGGTTGAATGAAAAGACATACCTGTAGCTCTAGGAGCCCTACAGCCTCAGTATTGGCCCCTTTGAGTGTTTGACTTCTTAGGCATTGGCTCCTGGCTTTTAGCACCTAGAAAGTAAGGGTTGAGTGTAGGCATTGGCCATTGCTGGCCAGGTAGCCCCAGGCCTCACCTTGCTCACCTGTAACTCCCGCAGGGCCCTGCCAAGTCGGCTGAGCCCATCATCAGTCAAGGTGTCCCCAAGGAGGTCTAAACGCAGGGTCTTCAGGCTAGCCCGGTGGGCCCGGACCTCTTCCACTACATCCCACAGGGTAGGCCTTATCTGTTTCATCTGCATCCTCCTTTCTGAGGCCCCCAACAGAGCAGCCTGGAGCAAACTCAGGGAGCTACCTAGTAGAGGAAGACATAGAATGGATTACTCCTTCCTGTGGAATCCAGAGCACACAGCCTGTAATACTATAGATTTTTATTAATCAATTTATCAAAATATCTAGCCCCCATTAGACTTTCACTTGGTGGCACTGTACTAAGGCTGTTCATGGGTTATCTCTTTTATCCACAATGACTCTTAATCTATCCTGTCTCCCTCTCCATTTTCCAGGTGAGATCAAACAATGTTTTCTTGAGTGGACAAGCTGAAACTCAAGGCCAATTCTGACTGAAAATAAAAGCCTATTCCCTTAGTCATGCTATGGCACTGGCCTATAGATAAACAGATAAACACATCTTCTCCTCACTGCTTTATCCTTTTTTTTTTTTTTCTTTTTCATCAGTCCTGGAGGTTGATCCAAGGGCCTTATACATGGTAGGCAAACACTCCACCACTGTACTACCAGCCCTTTTAATTCTTTATTTTGAGACAAAGTCTCACTAAATTAGGCAGGCTGCCTCTGTCCTGGAACCTGTGATCCTCCTGCCTCAGCTTCTTGAGTAGTTGGGATTATAGGTGTCTACCACAGAACCCAGCTACTGCTTTATCCTTAAGGGTGTGAACTGTCTTTACTTATCTTCCTCACTCCATATGGCCTGGTACAGGGGAAGATCTGGGAACCTATTGGCCAAATGAATATGTGTTTGTTGATCTGGGGGACAGAGGACCAGACTGTTTTGTTTTTGTTTTTTTAATTCTTATTATGGAAATTTCAAACATATACAAAACATGTTGTTATTGTTAAGTGCCATGGAGTAGAGTCCAACTCATAGTGACCCTATGTACAACAGAATGAAACCCTCCCCAACACTGTGCCATGCCTGGCACTATTGTCAATGCTTCTCTGCTATTCATAGGTTTTTCAATGGTGGATTGCTTCAGGAGTCGATTACCAGGTCCTTCTCCCTAGCCTGCAGCACTTGGTATTCCCAGGCAGTCTCCCATCCAAGGACTAATCAGGCTGACCTTGCTTAGCTTTTGAGATCAGGTGAGATTGGATGCCAGGGTACTATGGCTGCAAACATCATACAAAGTATAGGAAATCCATCTACCTAACACCACCTCAACTATCAACTCATGGCCCCTCCTTTTCTTTGAGGTGCTAAGGATCAAACTCAGGGCCTTGAGCATGCAAGGCAAGTGCTCTATCACCAACTACACTCCCAGCTCTCATTTTTTGGGGTGTTTTAGGTTTTGGTTTTCTTTCAGTCCCTGGTTTTATTTGAGACAGGGTCTCGCTAAGTAGTCTAGGCTGTCCTCAAACTTATCATCTTTTTGCCTCAGCCTCCAGAGTGCTGGGATTACAGGTATATGTCACCACACCCAGCTTCAGGGCCATTTTCCTTTGATCTATAACCCTCATTTTGACAGTCCCTCAAATCCCTTACATACTGTTTCAGAGGCTAGATTTTTCATGGGTATGTGAAAAGTGGTAAATCCTTTCTCTTCTCAGATCCTCCCTTTCCTCATCTTTAAATTACGCCTCCTTCCCTTTCCTCATTTGTAAATTAGATCTGTTGTTACAACAACAATGGGATTGTGGTTGTAATTGAAAGTTTTAAAATGCTTTGTAAGGAGCTAGGCATGGTGTGTCAGGTCTGCAATCCCAGCACTCAGGAGGCTGATACAGGAGGATTTTGAGTTTGAGGACAGCCTAGGCTACATAGTCAGATTGTCTCAAAACAAAAAACACCTTGGTAAGCTGTTGAAGACTTCTGAAGGGTAAGGGGTTGTGGTTGCTGTTACTATTGACTTTGCCCTTGCCTCTCCAAACTTTGGCACCCTAGACACAATTGGATCTTCCTGAATGCTGGCCCTCCAGAGAGTGAGGCTCTCTCTCTCTCTCTAGGCTGGAGTTGGGCAGGGATTGGTTAGAGGACAGGATGAGGCAGGCCTCAGACCAGATCCCAGAGCTTTCCAAAGAAAAATAACCCCTTCCCCCAGTCACCTTGGGGATCCAGGCGAAGAAGGAGGGCACTGTAGTTGTTTCCTTCCAGGAGCCGTGACACAATCCAGGACAGAGAACCCTCCACCTCCTTACCACCAACATCACCAGCCAATACTCACAGCAGGGGGCAGTCTCTGCCAGAGGGAGGAAGGAAGAAAGATGCCCACTGATGGATGGGGAAAGAAACTGGATAAAATCATAGATGAAAAGTTTGACTATTTCCAGTAACTTTTCTGCCCCACCAGACATATTTGCAACCTTGTATATTGTTTTAGGTTCCATGGAGTCCTGTCTGACTCATAGCAACCCTCATAGGGTTTTCAATAGCTGATTGTTTCAGGATTGTTTTGAGAGTGGACTACCACATCGTTCTCCCATTTTTGCAGTACTGGGGATTGAACCCGGGTCCTCAGAAAGTGTGAAACAGCACTCTACCAACTGGTCTAAACCCCAGCAACTTTATATAGATATTAATTTTATTTTATTTTTATTATTTTTTAAACTGCAGAGATAATACCTTTTTTTTTTTTTTTTTTTGGTTGGCTGAACCCAGGGCCTTGCACATATTTTGCAAGTGAGCTACCACTGAGCCGTACCCCTAGCCCCTTTTTTATTTTTTATCTTGAGACAGAATCTCTCTAAATTATGCAGGCTACCTCCAGCCTCAAATTTGTGGTGCTCCTGCCTCAACCTCCCAAGTCTCTGGGATTATAGGTGTGTGCCAGTGCACCTAACCAATAATACATTCTTAAGGTATAAAATGATATATCTGACAAGGGATTTGTATCCAGAATATATAAAGAGCTCTTACAACTCAACAATAAAAAGACAAATGATCAGCCAGGCAAGGTAGCCCACACCTATAATCCTAGCAAGTCAGGAGGCAGAGCCGGGATTGCAAGTTCAAGGTCAGAGGCAGCCTGTGTAACTTAGCAAAACCCTGGCTCAAAATAAAAAATTTTAAAAAATTAAAAATAAAATTAAAATTAAAATTAATAAAAAATTAAGTTTAAAAAAAATTCTGCAAATTGAAAAAATTAGAACTTTGGTGCATCAAAGGACACTATCAAGAAAGTAAAAAGACAACCTACAGAATGAAAGAAAATGTTTGCAATCTGATAACTGTCTAGTATGTAGAATATTCAAAGAACTCAACAAGAAAAACAAACCAACTGAAAATGAGCAAAGGATTTGAGCAGATATTTCTCCTGAGAACATTCAGGATTGGCCTATAAGAACATGAAAAGATGCTCACTATCATTAGTTGAGGCGGGGATTTAGCTCAGTTGGTAGAGCACCGCTCTGCAGTCTCTGAGGTCCCAGGTTCTATTCCCAGCACCACAAAAATGGGAGAAGGATATGGCAATCCACTTCCAAGGCAATCCCGAAGCAATCAGCCATTGAAAACCCTATGAGGGTCACTAAGAGTTGGACACAACAGCACCTAACAACAACAGAACATCATTAATCATTAAGGAAATGCAAATCAAAAGTGCAATAAGATACCAATTCACAACTACTAGGTTGGTTACTTTAAAAAACACAGAAAGTAACAAATATTGGTGAGAATATGAAGAAACTAGAACCTTCACATATTGCTGGTAGAAATATAAAGTAGTGCAATGTGGTAGAAAACAGTATGATATTTCCTCAAAAAATTAAACATAGAATTACCATATGACACAGATATTCCACTCATAGATAAATACTCGAAAGAATTGAAAAGAGGCATTTAAACAAATATTTGTACATAAAAGTTTATAGCAGCACTGCTCATAATAGCCCAAAAGTCAAACAACTCAAATATCCATCAACTAATATACCACAAGATGTGGTATAGCCATATAATGAATGCATATTTGACTATAAAAAGGAATGAAGTACTGATACATAATACAATGTGATAAACCAATACAAATATTAATTTTAGTGAAGGAAGCAAGATATAAAAGGTCACACTGTTTGATTTCATTTATATGAAACATCCATAGTAGATAAATCCACAGAGAGACCAACCTATGTTTGGTAGGTACTAGGAGAAAGGGAGGTTGGAGAGCAACTGCTTAATATGTACAAAGTTTCCTTTCAGAATGATGAAAATGTCTTGGAACTAGAGAGTTGCACAACACTGTGAATGTACTAAATGTCACTAAATTGTACATTGTAATATGGCTAATAGATAATTTTATGCTATGTGAATTTTACCCAGTAAAGACAAAGTTTAAAATTGATTTGTCATCTGACTCAGAGTACCATTTCTCAGTATATATCTAAGAGAACTGAAAACATGGCCTAATACTTGTACATGAATGCTCATAGCAGCATTATTTATAATAGCCGAAAGTGGAAACACCTCAGTTCTCCATCAGTAGATGAATGGATAAACAAAATGTGGTATATTTTTCCAATAGAATATTACTTGGCAATACTATGGGGCGGAGGGCTGGGATTTAGCTCAGTTGGTACAACGCTGCTCTGCAGTCTCTGAGGTCCTGGGTTCGATTCCCAGCACCACAAAAATGGGAGAAGGACATGACAGTCCACTCCCAAGGCAATCCCAAAACAATCAGCCATTGAAAACCCTGTGAGGGTTGCTATGAGTCGGACATGACTTGACAGCATCTAACAACAACAACTATGTGGTGGAACCCAGGGCCTTGCACATACTAAGCAAGTGCTTTACCACTAAGATACACTCTTAGCCCCTCTTTTTAAGTTTTTTATTTCAAGACAGAGGCTCACTAAGTTGTGCAAGCTGCCTCTGGCCTCAAACTTGGGATCCTCTTGCCTTAGCCTCCCAAGTCACTGGGATTACAAGCATGGGCTATGGCACCCAGCAATACAAATAAGTTTTTGGCCAGGTGTGGTGACATATACCTGTAATCTCAGCACTCAGGAGACTGAGGCAGGAGAATTGATGTGAGTTCAAGACCAGCCTTGTCTACATAGAGAGTCCCAGGATAGCCTGGGCTATACAATAAGACTCGGTTTCAAAACAAAACAAAACAAAAAATTGATATTACAACATGGATGAACTTTGAAAACATTATTGTAAATGAAAGAATCCAGAGACAAAAGTTCACATATTGTATGATTCCATTTGTATGAAAAGCACAGAATAGGCAAATCTTTGGTGACACAAATATCAGTGGTTGCCTTGGGCTGAGAGTAGAGGGCAGGATGACAGCAGGTAGAATTGGGTTTCATTTTGGGAGTGAGAAAACGTTCCAAAAACTAGTGTTGAGAAAAACCTGAGATGCCCTAAATTTAATTACAGGCCAGAGGATGGTGGAAAGGAAAAGATAAGAGGAGTTTAAGTAACAGCTGTGTGCTGAGTCAACAAAGAGGAAAATACAAACGAAAAAAGGTCGCACATTCCTTTCCTGTGTGTTGAAGATGAACCATCAATCCTCTATCACATTTGGCTTGCAAATCAACCAACCAAAAAGCAATGAGCACTTCTTATAGACTATCCTCCTATTCCAAAATTGCTCACTTTGGCATTGTTCATCCTTCTTATCTATAACCAGTGTAGGTTCAATGTAAGTGATTTATGCTTTCTTCTCCCCAAATATTTCATTATTAAATATTGTAGCTTCTTAGATCTGGTGAACATTTTTCCAATTGCTGTCACCTCATGCTGTGGTTGGTTAGGGAATTTGTTTCAGGACTGGTCCTTTTATTTTTATCTAGCATCTATAACAAGTCAACAAACCCTCCTATTTTGGAGATCTCTTGATCACTGGGTTTCTTTCTTTACTTTTTCTTTCTTTTTCTTTTTTTCTTTTTTTTTTTTTGGCAAAATCTTACTATGTAACCCAGGATGGCCTTGAACTTGTGATCCTTTTGGCTCAGCCTCCTGAGTGCTGAGATTACAGGTGTTTGCCACCTTGCCTTGCTCTGACCTCTAAATTTTGATTTAATATTATATAGAAACTACCTCAAGAACAGATTTAAGGCATTAGACATGAATGATAGAAGACCAGATGAGTTGTGGCATGACCTCAAAGACATCATTCATGAGGAAAGCAAAAGGTTATTAAAAACACAGGAAAAAAAGAAAAGACCAAATTGCATGTTAAAAGAGACTCTGAAATTTGCCCTTGAAGTTGAAGATTGAATAACTAAAGTAAAATGAAGACATGATGAAGTTAAGGAACTAAACAGAAGATTTCAAAGAACAGCTTGAGAAGACAAAATCAAATATTTTAATGACATGTGCAAAGAGCTGGAGACAGAAAACCAAAAGGGAAGAACATGCTCAAGCTTAAGGAATTGAAGAAAAAATTCAAGCCTTGAGTGGCAATAGTAAAAGATTCTACAGGGAAAACATTAATGCAGGAAACATCAAAAGAAGATGGAAGGAATACACAGAGCCATACAAAAAAGAATTGGTGGATGACCAACCATATTAAGAAGTTGCAGATGATGAGGAACCAATGGTATTAAAGGATGAAGTGGAAGCTGCCTTGAAGGAATTGGTGAAACACAAGGCTCCAGGAATTCATGGAATACCAATAGAGATGTTTCAACAAACAGATGCAGCACTAGAGGTGCTAATGTGTTTATACCAAGAGATTTGGAAAACAGCTACCTGGCCAGAGATCCATATTTGTGCCTATTCTCAAGAAAGAGGATCCAACTGAATGTGGAAATTATTGAATGACATTAATATCACAAGCAAACAAAATTTTACTAAAGATCATTCAAAAGTAACTACAGCACTATACAGGTAGGGAACTGCTGGAAAATCAAGCCAGATTCAGAAAAGGGTGTGGAACCAGGGACATTATTGCTGATGTCAGATGGATATTAACCAAAAGCAGAGAATACTAAAAAGGTGTCTGTCTATGTTTTATCCACTATGCAAAGGCATTTGACTGTGTGGATCATAACAAATTATGGATAACACTGAAAAGAATGGGAATACCAGAGCACCTAATAGTACTCATGAGGAATCCGTACACAGACCAGGAGGCAGTTGTTAGAACAGAACAAAGAAAACCTACTTGGTTTAAGGTCCAGAAAGGTATGTCAGGGCTGTATCCTTTCACCATTCCTCTTCAATCTCTATGCTGAGCAAATAATTCAAGAAACTGGACTTTATGAAGAAGAACATGACATCAGGATTGGAAGAAGACTCATTAACAAACTGCATTATGCAGATGACACAACTCTGCTTGCTGAAAGTGAAGAGGATTTGAAACATTTACTGATGAAGATCAAAGAACCATAGCCTTCAGTATGGATTGCAACTCAATATCAATGAAACAAAAATCCTCACAACTAGGTCAGTATACGGCTTCACGATAAGTGGAGAAAAGATGGAGGTTGGCCACAATTTTGCTTTACTTGGTTTTACAATCAACACTCATGAAAGGAGCAGTCAAGAAATCAAAAGACACATTGCATTAGGAAAAGCTGTCACAAAAGATGACTTTTAAGTACTGAAAAGTAAAAATGTCACATTGAAGACATAGGTGTGCCTGCCCCATGCCGTGGTATTTTCAGTCACATAATATGGCTGTGAAAGTTGGATGTTGAATAAGGAAGACAGGAGAAGAATTGATGCTTTTGAATTATGATGCTGGAGACAATTATTGAATGGACTGCCCAAAGGACCAACAGCTCTGTCCTAGAAGAAGTGCAACCAGAATGCTCCTCGGAAGCAAGGATGGCTAGACTGTGTCTTATGTATTTTGGACATATAGTCAGGAGGGACCAATTCCTGGAGAAGACATCAAGTTTGGGAGAGTGTCAGGTCAAAGAAAAAATGGAAAACTCTCAACTAGATGGATTGACATGGTGTCTACAACAATGGGTTTAAACATAAATAAAATCACATGCCTAGCACAGAATTGAGGAGTGTTTTGTTGTGTTATAATAGTGTCTCAAGAATCAGACCCTACTCAAGGGCACCTGAGAACAACAACAACAATGGTGATCAATGCACAGCTTTAGGAACATACCAAGAGCTTGTAAGACTCGGCTTCCCAGAGGGAGACCGTGTCTATCCAAAGTGTTCCAATGAGAGACGGAGACCTGAGCCACTGCAAGCGCAAAGGATTTTATTGTCCGACGCGTCGGGGTCTGCCAAGCCCTTCTGCACCGGAGACCCCGAAATGCAGAAGCGAGGGTCTTTTATGCCCTTACAGAAGCAGAAGCGGCAGGTTAGCTGACTTGTACAATCCTAATTGGTTACATTAGTTAACTTTTGAACTCTTAGGCTCCAGCAATTAAAGAGGCTCACTAGGGAAGGCACAAGGGAACTTGTTTCGAATTGATTGGTGGGAGGTTGGCGGGGTTGGCGGGGCGGGTACCGATTGGGCAAGTTTGGAAGAATTCAAAAAATACTTTCAGGGCGGGATTCTGGAAAGTTTCAACCATCTGGGTCCAGATGACCTATGGCCAGTACATTCTCGTAGTTTATCTGTTTATCTCAAAATTCCCTACCTAGATCCTTTTCAGAGAACCCCACCCCCACCCCCGCCCCACCTAGGTCAGGAAATTGAAACTTGAGCAGACTTAATTATACAGGAACTTTAAACAAGCATTGTAAAACTTCAAGTAAACATTTTGAATTGTTAGTGAGCTCCAAGCATTCATAGGGAGGGGGAGGAGGAGGTGGTAGCGTCCTTCAAGCTACTAAATTATACGTTTTAAGAGAATGAAATTTATGGTATGTAAATTTTTTGAAAAAATCTTAATAAAAGAAAGAAAGACTTTAGAATGGTCTGTAATTTAGGGTACTTCCCTTTTTTTTTTGTCTTTCATCATTTTGTTTTTAGGTACTTCTGAATTTGGCAATATTTCCATATTATGAATTTTTCAAATTGGCTTAAAATACTTATTTTCTATCACCACTTGATATTTTCATAATTTCTGAGCTCTGAGGTAAAGATATAAAGTGAGGCACGAAGATATGGTTACTTGGGAACTTTCCATTCTTGATTTTGGACATTTAGTTTCTTTCCAAGTTTTCAGTCTGATAGATCAGAAGAATTATAAGTGGCTGGAAATAAATTGTTGTTGTTGTTGTTAGGTGCCATCCAGTCGGTATCTGACTCATAGCAACCCTTATAGGGTTTTCAATGGCTGATTGCTTCAGGATTGCCTTGGGAGTGGATTGCCAGGTCCTTCTCCCATTTTTGTGGTGCTGGGAATTGAACTCTGGACCTCAGAGACTGCAGTGCAGCACTCTACCCAACTGAGCTAAATCCTAGCCTGGAAATAAATTAGGAATGTAAAAATTAAAAAGCAGTTGTTGTTGTTGTTAGGTGCCATCAAGTGGTGTCCAACTCATAGCAACCCTCATAGGGTTTTCAATGGTTGTTTCCGGATTGCCTCTGGAGTGGATTGCCATGTCCTTCTCCCATTTTTGTGGTGCTGGGAATCAAACCTGGGACCTCAGAGATTTCAGAGCAGTGCTCTACCAACTAAGCTAAATCCCAGCCCCCCCCCCAAACAGTAGAAAAACAAAAAATCTGAAAAACCAGACAAAATCCTTGAAGATACTATTTGCAAAAGTATCTCTGGTGCCTTTATCAACATATGAAAAAAACAATGGCTGGAAAGGTCAGTTTTTATTTAAAGAATCCACAAATTCTCTACCCAGATGCTTTTGACTGCATCTTTTGCTAACAAAAGGTCTTAGCCCAGGCTCTGGGTACCCCTATGGTCAGAACTGAGGAAAGGAGGAGAGACTTAGATGTTGCCCAAGGCTTCTACCTCCTTACTTTGGCCCCCCTCACCTCCCAGTGCAATCAGAAGGCCCTCTTAGACTTACAGGGTTCCTGGGAGCTGCAAGATCCTCAAGGCACCTTGCCATATGTGCTGGGTCCCAAGCTCCTCAGGAGGGTCAGGCCCAGGGCAGGATATGGTGAGAGTGAGCAGAGAGCAGGCCCTGCAGAAGAAAGAATAGGCTTAGGTCAAATGCTTAGGGGGTGAGGGGTGACAGGTGCCTTCCTGTCCTCACCTGTTTTCAGCCCCTGCAGCCTGAAAGTACAGCTCTGAGGCAGCTCTTGGGTCAAACACCTCTACTTCGCTTGCATTTTCTATCACCCTGGAGGAAAAGGAAGCTAAGCTCAGACCCCTAGAACTTCTGTATGGGAAGCCCTTGAAAGTGTCCTTACCCCATAAGAGTCATCCCAAAGGCTCTAGCCTCAGTATGCCTCCCTAAACACCTCTCATTTCCCTGATCTTATTTTCCTCCTGTGGTCCTCCCAGTGAGGGAAACAGGGTAGTTGGGATCCTCCCCCATTTCACAGCATTGAAGTGGTATAAGTTGAAAAGGTATAATTGGGTTGAGGAGAGTCTAGTGTATGGGATATGGGATGAAAAGAAGAGGGTGAGAAGGGTCCTGGGAGCAGACCCAGGCCTTGTATGCATGATTTCAAGCTCAGGGCTTCCTTCCCCTGGGTGGCAGTGAATAGAAACCTCCAAGAGCTTGGCTTAGAGGTATCATCCCTGCCTTAGGGCAAACACTCTCATATTTTATTAAGCTCTGACTACTCACAAGCCCAGAGGGGCCACATCCAGCACTGACAGGTCCTCCAGCCCTGGGGAGAGCAAATCCCGGATCCTCCCGCTGGGGCTGATCTGGAATCAAACAAGCACACTTATTACAAGCTGAGCCTTTTCCCTCCTGCCCGGCCTGTGGATAAGCAGGGTGCAAGAATTCAGCCACTCAAAGGTGAGGTGAAGGTGACCCTAGAGAGGTGAGCCCTTTCTGGTGAACAGCAGCTTGGGCTGGACCCAAGCACCTCTGGCTCCCACAAGCCTTAGGCTGTTTTTGCAGTGTCACGTGACCCTGCCTCCTGGTCATACTCCCCCTCCCCCTCAAAGGTCTCACCTGCACCAAGCTAAGAGTACTAAGCCCAGGATCAGAGCGGCAGAGGGGCAGAGCTTCTGCAAACAGCATCGGCAGCAGCTGAAGTAGAGAAAGGGGTTTACTGAGGACTGAGAAAGCATTCATCTGTTTGTATGTTGGGATTCCCAGGGGGATAGAGAGTACCCCAAACATGGCCAGTCCCAGGAGCTCATCTAGCCCACTTGGAATCCTATGGGGCAAGATAGCAAGGGGTCATGTTTGCTATACATCCAGGTATCTCACTCTTCCCCCCTCCCATCGAGTGGGCCAAGATGGCACCCAAGGTATGGTAGCATCTAAAGCCTCCCTGGTGCCCGAATGGTCATTTCTGATCCAACCCTGTTCCCCTGATTGGCTGGCTATCAGGCCATATAAACTCTGGAGTTCAGAGTTCAGCAGCCATTCTGAACACCACCCAAGATAAGCTCACCAGGTCCTTGCGGTTCCTTAGGAGCCCAAGGTAAGGAACCCAAGGCCCGTTTACTCGTCTGCCTAGCCTAGACGTCAGCCTTCCTCCAAACTGCTTTCATCATCTTTCAACCTGCCTGCCACCTCTATTCAACCCCAACTTCTACAACGCCTAGACGGACTGACAGCTTCTTGAGGCAAGACTCCAGGAATCAAGCTCAGGGCCCCAGAAGTAGTGAAAGCTGTGAGCTGGAAGAGCAAACACCGCTGGGAGGCTCTGCCCAGTGGCAGAGACAGCAGCTGAGTGCTTCCCTTCTCTTCTCTCTAATCCTCCATTCCTTTCCTCTCCTTGGTGAATAAACCCGTCCTTGTCTCCTGTGCGTGACGCTCTGTTCTCCAACTGGGTGCAGCTTCCAGGCACCCACCTCTTGCTTCCACCCACAACGCAAAGAGAGAAACCCCAGGAAGAACCCAACATTTGTGCCAGGCCCTGTGCTGAGTACGTAGGGTCCAGAACAGAAATAGTGCCAGCCCTGATGTTCACAGCAAGCCAGACAAACAAGCAGGTATTTTCAGTGGGACCTGCTGTTTGCTAGGCAGGAGTCATGATAAGGTGCAGAGGTAACTTTTTTTCTTTTTTGGTTTTTTGAGTCAGTCTCTCACTGCATAGCCCAGGCTGGCCTGGAACTCACTATGTAGACCAGGCTGGCCTCAAACTTGCATTGATCCTCCTACCTCTGCTTCCCAAGTACTGGGATTATAAAGTATGTGCCACCACACCCTGCTTTATTTATTTATTAATAATTATTAATATTATCAACATCATCATTAAGACTAGGTATCCCTGCATGCCCCAGGCTGGCCTGGAACTCACTATGTAGACCAGACTGGCCTTGAATTTGTATCAATCCTCCTGTTTCAGCCTCCCAAATCCTAGGATTAAAGGTGTGCACCACCATGCCCGGCTTGAGGCAACTATTTTGATTTGTGGGCCTATGATGAAGCCTCCACAGTAAAGCTTTCAAGTTTAATATCGTACCAAGTATTACAGAGAAGTGTGAAGAATTAGATTTCCTGGATAATTTGATCTTTGCTTACCATCCTTCCCTGAGTTTCATCCCATCAGCCCAAGAGTCCCAACTTGTCCTGACCACCCTCCCAATAGCTGCCTGAACTGACTCTGGCAAACGTTCTGCATGGGCCATAGGGTGCTATAGAAGCCTCCAGAAGAGATACCTAGTCCAGCTGGGGTTGGCAAAAATTCCCCAAATTCTCCTGGAGGAAGTGATACCTGAGCCACATGAGGTCTGTGCCTGGGTGGCTCCTTACCTGAGGCACAAGCCGGGGTGCCTCTGTTTCTCTGCCCCGGAGCAGAAGGGCTATACTGTATCCTTGGCCCACAGTGGCCAGCATGGCCTGGACTCCTGCCAGCAGCTCCTGCTCAGCCTCCTGCAGGGAGACGCAGGCACATTCCCCGTCTCAGGTGACCTACCCCAGCCTGCTCTGAGCAAATGGGCTAGGGGCCAGTCAGAACCCCAGGATCCCAGGGCCTGTGGGCTCCCGGCCTCTTCCAGTCACCCTCTCAGACCCCTACCTGAGCAGCACCGGAGCCCAGGACTCTGTCAAAGGTGAAGCGCTGTCCCTGTGGGTGGAGCTGGGCCCCATCTCTCCTACCTGAGTCTACCTGAGTCTCCAGAGTCTGTGGCTGCAGCAGGCGAAGGCTCTTGGGCCCCTCCAGAAGAAGTATGGGGCTCTGGGTCTTCTCAGGGTCTGAGAAAGGTGGACTTCATGTCAACTTTCATGAGGGAAACTGAGCTCCAGGATTCCTGAGTCCTGCCCTCAACCTGTGCCTCAGTTTCCTAACCTGAGATGGCTCAGCCCTGCCTCACTCAAGAGGCTTTCCTCGTTGCCCTCCCTCAGGGCTTCTTACCTGATCTCTTACCTGGCTCCACTTCTACCACTACAGTCAGCATGGCAAGTGGACTGGGAAATACAGTGCTCACCACCTCTCCGAACTCTGTGGCTCCCAAGCCTCTCGGATTCCCCTTAATAATCCATGGCCCTCATCTGAGGGCCCATGGTGGGTGTCAGGTAGCTCTGGACAAGTAATTTGTCAAGAAAAGTGACACTCCCCTCCCTTCTGAAAAAACATTCTCTGGGATTCTTTCTTTTTTCCTTTATGAAAACTTGCAAATATATATAGCAGTGAAGAGAATAGTTTAATGAATCTCCAGCTGCTCAGCTTCGCAGTTACCAGTTTCTCCCCAGTCTTGTTTCCTTTGTTCCCCTCTCCACCTCCAATGGATTATTTTGAAGCTATTCCCAGACATTCTATTGCTTCATAAATATATTAGTACATATTTCTAAAAAGTAATCATTATGCCGCGTACGGTGGCACACGCCTGTAATTGCAGCTCTGAGGCAGAGGCAGGGGGATTGGCAGGAGGATCGCAAGTTCCAGACCACAGGCAGTCTGTGTAATTTAGCAAGACCCTGTCTCAAAAAAAAAAAAAAAAAAAAAGGGCTGGAGGCGGCAGCTCAGTGGTCCAGCGCTGTCCCTGTGGGGGACTCTTGCAAAGCATGCAAGAGTGAGGTCCTGGATTCAACCCCCAGTATCGCATACACACAAAAAGGAATCATTATATATTTTAATAGCAGCTATTTTGAGATATATTACATATATGATGGGCTGGGATTTAGCTCAGTTGGTAGAGCGCTGCACTGCAGTCTCTGAGGTCCTGAGTTCAATTCCCAGCACCGCAAAAATGGGAGAAGGGCCTGGCAATCCACTCCCAAGGCAATCCCAAAACAGTCAGCCATTGAAAACCCTATGAGGGTCGCTGAGTCAGATACCAACTCGACAACACCTAAGAACAACAGCATATATGATACAATTTAAACCCCCCCCATGCTTTCTTGAGACAGTGTCACTATGTAGCCCAGACTAGTCTTGAACTTTTGATCTTCCTACCTCAGCCTCCTAAGTGCTAGGATTCCAGGTGTCACCACCACACAGCCTTTAGATTTACCATTTAAGGTGTGATTCAGTGGTTGGTCCCTAGTGTATTAGTAGATGTGTGCAACCACCACCACAATTAACTCTGCAGCATTTCCATCATGTCATAAAGAAACTTGATTCCCACTTGGTGTGGTGGCCACTAGGGAGGCAGAGGCAGGAGGATTGCAGGTTTGAGGCTGGAGGCAGCCTGCATAACTTAGTGAAACCCTGTCTGAAGACTAAAAAATAAAATAAGGACTGGGGTGCAGTTCAGTGGTAGAGTGCTTGCAAAACATGCCTGAGGCCCTAGGTTCAGCCCAAAAATACTGCAAAAAGAGAAAGAAGGAAAAGAAAAAAAGAAGAAAAAAAAAAAAGAAGGAAGGAAGGAAGAAAAAGATAAAAGAAAGAAAAGAGATAAAGAGAAAGGGAGAGCAAGAGAGGCGAGAGGCTGGGGAAGGAAGGAAGGAAGGAAGGAAGGAAGGAAGGAAGGAAGGTAGGAAGTGCCGGGAGCCAAGACCATAAGTAACTTTTTACAGGATACCCTGATGAAAAGGTGCAGGGTGTGGTGAAAATAGCAGATGTTGAGCCACAGGGCATTGTGACCTTTGAATTGAAATTACCTTCTGCAAGCGGTTGTCAGGGTTACAGGAAGAACTGTAGAAGCCCCTGGCCCTTGTGACATTTTTGCCCCTCCCCTCCCCCTCCATGTGTATTTAAGCTACAGCACAACATTAAAGACTTTGGAGCTTGATCAGACAGCCTGTCTTGCTCTCATCCTTCGTGTCTCTCGTCTCTCTCTCATTCATTCTCCCCCTACTCTAGGTCCCTGTTGAACAGCCCCTCGGGCCGGGGCAAGGAAGGAAGGAGGGAAAGGAGGAAGGAAGGGAAAAAGAAAGAAACCTGATTTCCTTTGGCTACCAGCTACCTCACCCCAACTTCCAACCCTAAACAACCACTTACTTACTTTCTGTCTCTATAGATTTGCATATATTAGGGCGTGGTGTTGCACTTCTGTAATCCCAGTGACTCAGGAGGTAGAGGCAGGAGGTTCACAAATTGGAGGCCAGGGGCAGCTTGCAAAATTTAATGAGACCTTGTCTCAAGATAAAACATAAAAAAGGGTGCTGAGGATGCAGCTCAGTTTGGTAGAGTATTGGCAAAGTTTGCACAAGTATTGGGTTCAGCCCCACACAGTACTCCCCCAAAACAAACCTTAAAAAAAGATTTGCATATATTAGACATTTCATGTAAATGAAATCATATACTGTGTTTCTGGCTTCTTTTTTTCCAGTTGGTTTTTTATTAATAAATGTTAGTGGGGTACAGAGTAGTAAGGTTTTTGCTATTTCCATTGTGTACCTATTACATCACTTTTGATTACACTTACATCTACTTACATAATTTATGAAACCCTTTGATTAATATGTGGTAAAAATCATATGCAATTATGGATTATATTCCCTTTTTTTCCCATGTATTTGTGAAGTTGTATCATGTAACTTGAGATTGTCCTCTCCCCGTTTTTAACTCTATTATTCCCCTCCTCTTCCACCTTCCATAATCTTTACTCCCAGCTGCTAAATCCCTCCCTCTTCTTTCTATTCTACTTATATTTTCCTTTCTTAGATAAGCTTGATTGTTCTTATTTATTGATTGATTTATATGTTTTTTTCTTTTAAGTTAGCTTTAGCTCCCTGATATGAGTGACAATATATGGTATTTCTCCTTTTGGGACTGGATTTGTTCGCTTAGGATGATATTCTCTAGTTCCATCCATTTTGCTGCAAATGACATTATTTCATTCTTTTTCATTGCTGAGTAATATTCTATTATGAATACATGCCACATTTTTTATCCATTTCTCTGTTGATGGACTTCTTGGTTGATTCCATACCCTTGTGATTGTGAAGAGTGCTGTATCAAATATAGAAATACAGATGTCTCTGTGATATGATGACTTATCATCCTTTGTGCATATTGCCAAGAGTGGTCTTGCTGGGC
The DNA here is from genome assembly GCA_007922755.1 of Pedetes capensis. Lineage (NCBI taxonomy): Eukaryota > Metazoa > Chordata > Mammalia > Rodentia > Pedetidae > Pedetes > Pedetes capensis. The sequence continues at coordinate 6,101 of VMDO01005767.1, read as the reverse complement.
TGTATGGCAGTTCTATTCTTAGTATTCTAAGGTATCTCCATATTGATTTCCAAAGTGGTTGAACTACTTTACAATCCCATCAGCAGTGTAAAAGTGTTCCTTTTTCTCTGAGTCTTTGCCAGCATTTGTTCTTATTTGTTTTGTTGATCTTGGCCATTCTTACTGGAGTGAGATGGAATCTCAGTGTTTTTTAAATTTGCATTTCCCTAGTAGATAAGGATATTGAGCATTTTTTCATGTGTTTCTTGGGCTTTCTGACCTCATCCTTTACAAACTGTATGTTCATTTCTTTTGCCCATTTATGTATTGGGGTATTTATTGTCTTAGTATTTGCTTTCTTAAGTTCTTTCCATATTCTTAAAATTAGTTCTCTGTCTGATTATTTTTTCTATTTCTGCCAAGTCTGTCATGGGGATTTTAATGGAGATTGCTTTAAATTTGTAAATTCCTTTTGTTAATATCTTTACAATATTGAATCTCCTGATCCATGAGCAAAGGAGAGCTTTCCATCTTCTAGTATCCTCTGCAATTTCCTTCTTTAGTGTTTTGAAGTTTTCTTTGTGGAGATTTTCAAGGTCTTTGTTTAGATTGATACCTAAATATCTAATTTTTTGGTGGGCTATTGTAAATGGGATTGTTGCCTTAATTTCCTTTTCTTCCTATTCTCTATTTGTATAAAGGAAGGCTACTGATTTTTGCCTGTTAATTTTGTATCCTGCTACTTTGCTAAAGGTGTTAACTAGCTCTAAGGTTTTCTAGAGGAGTTTTTGAGGTCCTTTAGACAAAAGGTCATGTTGTCTGCAAATAAGGATAATTTGACCTCTTCTTTGCCTATCTGTATGTAAGACCCCCGGAGGTTATCCTTCTTAAGCGGAGACCCAAGCCCAAGGACCGAGGTGGGCCACAGGATGTAAACGCAAGAGGTAGCTTTATTGTTCACACAGGCGCCTGCGGACGCTCCTGATGACTGAGCGTGCCGGGCAAAGGGCAGTTGTTCTTTTATAGGCAAAAGCGCGGGTACAGAAGCAGAAGCATGGTTATTGGTTGATTTAAAACATTTCAGGGGTCATGGCGGGAACTTCAAAAGGCGCGGGGGCGGGAATTTTTAAAAGGCGCGGGGTCGTGGCGGGGATTCTTGAAAACCGCGCGCGGGGATTTCAAACTGCGCGGTTCGCGGTTATTGCCAGACCTGATATGGGACTTCTGGCTTTGACCTGATATGGGAGTTGCCCTTCTTTCTGGCTCTTTCTGATATGGAACTCTCTGTCCCGCCCAGGCAATTACAGTTTTAGGTGGGGTCTTTCAGGGTCTTTCATGTATCCCTGTAAAATCTTTTTCTTGCCTGATTGCTCTGGCTAGGACTTTGATCACAATATTGAATAAGAGAAGAGACAGTGGGCATCCTTTTCTTGTTCTGATCTTAAAGGGAATGGTTTCAATTTTTCCCCATTTAATATGGTATTGGTTGTAGGTCTGTCATAGATGGCTTTTATGGTGTTGAGGTATTTTCCTGTTACGCTCATCTTCTCTTGAAGGACCCAGCTTAGCCATAGAAAAGCCATTTTATAGATCAGGCTAAGAAAATTTTTCCACTGCCTCAGAGAGACCCCACCCCTCCCAACTTGGGAGGTCCCGAGCTATCTTAAGCTGCCGCTTCCTGTTATCCTCAGCCCACATCTGCTGACACCAACGCCTCAGAATGCCGAAACCTTCCCCCTTCCCGCCCCCGCCTTGCTATTTGATTTAACCAATCAGTTTAAAAGTCAACCAATGTGACCAATCAAAGTTGTACCAGTCAGCTAACCCGCCATTTTGCTTCTGTAAGGGTATAAAAAGCCCTCGCTTCTGTATTTCGGGGTCTCTCTCTCGCTCTCTCGTCGATGGAGCTGGGTAGACCCCGACGCGTCGGATAATAAAATCCTTTGCGTTTGCAGCGGCTCAGGTCTCCGGCTCTCATTGGGAACACTTTGGATAGACACCAAGTCTTACACTCTAGGGCTTTTATCATGAAAGGATGTTGTATTCTGTCAAAGGCCTTCTCAGTATGAATTGAGATGATCACGTGATTTTTGTCTGCAAGCCTCTTGATGTGTTGAATTACATTAATTCTTTTTGTATGTTGAACCAGCCTTGTATCTGTGGAATGAAGTCCACTTAATCATGGTGTATGACTGTTTTTATGTGTTGCTGAATTCGTTTTGCCAGAATTTTATTAAGGATTTTTGCGTCTATATTCATCAGGGAAATTCAGATATATATATTTGTTATATTGTTGTTATGTGCTGTAGAGTCATGTCCAACTCATAGTGACCCTCACAGGCTTTCCTTTCTTTCTTTTTTTTGGCAGTACTGGAGGTTGAACCCAGGGCCTCATGTTTGCATGCTTTGCAAATGTTGTACCACTAAGCTGCACTCCCAGCCTGTTTTTTTTACTTTTTGAGACAAGGACTCGCTAAATTACACAGACTGCTTTTGGTCTTGAACTTGTGATCCTCCTGCCTCCACCTCCCGAGTCACTGGGATTACAGGCATGAGCAACTGCGCCGGACCCCTCATAGGATTTTCAATGACTGAGTGTTTTGGGATTGCCTCAAGAGTGTATTGCCATATACTTCTCCCATTTTTGTGGTGCTGGGAATCAAACCTGGGACCTCAGAGACTGTAAAGCGGCATTCTAACAACTGAGCTAAATCCCAGCCCATATTTATTATATAGTATATATTATGTATTTTATTATATATAACATAAAATATTATATTATACATAATAATATATAACATATTATATTATATGTAATAAATATAATATATAGATGCATAATATATCATAATATATAATATATATTATGTAAATATATTATATATTATAGGTATATACAATATAATACAAAATATATTTTTATTGCACATACATGTGTACATAATATATAATAAAATATATGTTGTATACATAATGTATAATAAAATATATATTATATATTTATATATTATATATACATAATATATAATAAAATACATAATATATAATATATGATAAATATGGGCTGGGATTTAGCTCAGTTGGTGGAATGCTGCTCTGCAGTCTCTGAGGTCCCAAGTTCGATTCCCAGCATCACAGAAATGGGAGAAGGATGTGGCAACCCACTCCCGAGGCAATCTTGAAACAATCAGCCATTGAAAACCCTATAAGTATGGCTATGAGTCAGACACGACTCGATGGCACCTAACAACAACAATAACATATATTACATATTATATATTATATATTATATATATTTATATAACATTATATGCTATTATATATTATATATTATATATTTATATAACATTATATGCTATTATATATTATATATTATATTATATATATACATACATACATACATACATACATATATATATATATATATATATATATATGACCAATACACTAATAGTTCCTACATGAATATCCCTAATGTTTGGAGATGCTAATGTAGGGGAGGGATTGGAAGTTTTTAAACCAATTTCCTAATACATTTGACTATCAGTATCAGTATTGTGTGCTCTATTATATCAAATTGTGGTTGATGTACCATGAAAAATAAGACTAATCAGTCTAGTCTTTCATCATGTCCTATGATCAAAATGCATCTCACAGGAAGCCCACTCAGATTTGTAGGCTTCTATTGAATCTTGTCAGGTTCCAGAAGCAGCAGGAGTGTCATCAACACTTGGCTTCAGCCTTTCAGGTATCTGGTATGACAATATGATTTCTTGCTCTGGGCCTCTTTTGAAGTTTTAGTATATTTGATTTCCCCAGTTGCATAACCATTTTATTCATTTCTTTGCCTTCAGCCATTCTTCCTTCTCTCCATTTATACCCAAACACATTTACTTTTGGAAGAGACTTTAGATGCAGCACTGTGCTGGTCCAGATCACCAGCAGCAACAGTTGTCTAACAAGTGTCTCCCCTTCAATCCACTCCCATCCATATACAGTAGGGTGGCATAAATACAGAACTGGTAGCCAATCTTAACCACTAGATGGTAGAGGAACATATGCTCCCAACTCAGAATTTTCCACATGGGCTGAAGGCACAACCTACCCTATTAGGCCCTTAAGAATTCTTATTTAAAGGGCTAAAGACAGTGGTATATTGCTGGGTGGCATGGCACAAGCCTGTAATCCCAGCTACTTGGGAGGCTGAGGGGGGAGGATTGAATGTTCAAGGCCAGAGGCCAGCCTGTGCAATTTACCAAAACCTTGTCTTAACATAAAAAATTTAAAAGGGGCTGGGGTATGACTCAATGGTGGAGTGCACCTACCATGTTCGAGGTCCTGCACTCAATTCCTAATATGGGAGAAAAAAAAAAGAGAGAGTTAAAGATATAGTCACAGTTTCTTGTTTAGGAATCGTCCTTGCTCCTGGCACCTTCAGGTTCATCTCTGGTCCAGAAACCTCTGCATCAGGTGGGAAAAAAAGACAGTTGAGATAGTGTGGGAAAGAATCATAGTCATATAAGCATCCTGTCTCACCCCATCTTCCCTAGAAAAGCGAAAGAATCTTTCTGGTAGGAACTCTGTTGCTGCTGCCCCATATTGAGTGAGCACATCCTCATGAGAGTATAGAAGCAATTGCTTCATGACTTTATTTTCCTGACTTTTTTTTTTTTTTTTTCCTGAGACAGGATATCACTATGTAGCCCAGGCAGACCTTGAATTTTCAATCCTCTTGCCTCCACCTACCACGTGCTGGAATGACAAACATGAGCCACCATGACCAGCAGAGGCATCCTTTTAATAGGCCACCTTTCCTTTGCCCTCTTTAACTCAGTTAGTAGAGCGCTGCTCTGCAGTCTCTGAGGTCCCGAGTTCAATTCCCAGCACTGCAAAAATGGGAGAAGGATATGCCAAGCCACTCCCAAGGCAATCCCAAAACAATAAGCCATTGAAAACCCTATGAGGGTCACTATGAGCAGGACACAACTTGATGGCACCTAACAACAACAACAACATGATCAGGCTGAGGCAGGATAGAAAGACAGGGAAAAATTGGGGGACATGGGAAATAAAGGGCTTTTTTCATCCCAGAATCGGGTCTGAGTCTTATCAGCCAAGAATTCCAGCACATCCAAAAAGAAAAGCTGCAATGAGAACTACCTGCATAGTAACCAGTGCTTCCCTAAGAATCATATCAAACCAGATTATGGACTATAATTAAAGTTAACAGACCTAGGTAATTTTCTAGTTAATAAACCTAAGTAATTTCCTTGTGACTAGATATAGTAGGAATTTCTTCAACTGTCTCAATCTAGGCATTTTAACATTTCTCATTTTTCAATCTGTAAATCTATACCAGGTATCTTCTGCGACCCATTGAGCAATGTAATTTCCAAAGTTCAAAATCATACATATACCCATTGTGGAGACTCCTAGGGGAACCTCTCTCTCACCCTAGATGCCTGCACTTGCTTTGAAGCATGTACTACCCTTTCCCTTACATAATAAACTTCAAACTTCTTCTCTCTCCTACTGACTCATCCTAAAATTCTTTTTTGTGATGGAACCAAGGACACATCATTTTCCCTGAAAGGAGGTCCCCAACTCAGGGCAGAGGGAAATGTTGGAGTACAGCACCCCTAAACCTGCTGACAAGGCCATTGTCCACCACCCATGTGTCAGTAAAAATCCAAATGTAGGAGCAAACAACATGTAATTCAACCTACTGAGCAGATTGGCTTTTTCCTTCTTAGCTCAGAGTGGTGGCCTCCCAAACAAGATGCTGTATATTCACCTTGGAACTGCCATTATAAACTAAGCAGCAATTTGCTGCTCAATAGGGAGCTGTTCATAGGACAGTGTCTGGGTGGTGATAGAATCTGGCAGCTTCTTGTTGTTGTTAGGTGCTGTCGAGTCGGTATCCGACTCATGGCGACCCTCTGTACAACAGGGGAAACACTATTGTCAGTGCTTCTCTGCTGTTCATAGGGTTTTCAATGGCAGATTGATTTTTGGGAGGGGGTTGCCAGGTCCTTCTCCCAAGCCTACAGCTTCTGGTGTTCCCAGGCGGTCTCCCATCCAGGTACTAACCAGGCCTGACCCTGCTTAGCTTCCGAGATCTG